>JAZDUA010001247.1:0-132065 GCA_038098605.1 Gryllus longicercus
CTTACCATTACACAGCCCGAATTATAACTACTTCATTCAATATTCATTTTTTATTATAACAACAACAGTCTAGGACCATTCGGTTGAGACATTTGTCAATAGTGTCGCATACTGAAACATGAGATTTGACATCAGAACATATGTAGATGTTAACGTCCCATTATCACTAGCAAAAAAGTTGCTTTAAGCAGCTCCCACAGGCCCATTACTGTCATCCGAAACGCCATATTGCGGCATCTCCCACACGCCGCTCCAAATCACCGACGTCCCCTCCGCTAGCGATCGCATCGCTTCCCCTGGTCGCCCCCGCCGCCGGCGCTGTCGCCAACCCCGCCGCCCCTAAATCGTGAGCCGTCGTCGCGCGGGGCGCATCTGGGGATCGACGGCGAAATGGCGGCGGCGGCGAAGGGCGGTCGCCAACGCGCGGCGCTCTCCGGCGCGCGAATTACGGCCAAACGCATTGAGCCTCCCCCGCCCCTGCGCTCCCCCCCTCCCGACGTCGCTCCCACCTCACCCCTTCGCCGCGCTCCCGGCACCATCCTTTCTCCCGACCCTTCTCCTTAACACCCGTCCATACACGTTCACGTCTTCCTCTCGGCCGCTCCCTGCCAGCCTCTCCCTGCCAGCCTCTCCCTGCCAGCCTCTCCCTCCCAGCCGCTCCCTCCAGCCGCTCCCTCCCAGCCTTCCCCTGCCAGCCTCTCCTCTCAGCCTCTCCCTCTCAGCCTCTCCCTCTCAGCCTCTCCCTCTCAGCCTCTCCCTCTCAGCCTCTCCCTCTCAGCCTCTCCCTCTCAGCCTCTCCCTCTCAGCCTCTCCCTCTCAGCCCCTCCCTCTCACCTCTCCCTCTCAGCCTCTCCCTCTCAGCCTCTCCCTCTCAGCCTCTCCCTCTCAGCCTCTCCCTCTCAGCCTCTCCTCTCAGCCTCTCCCTCTCAGCCTCTCCTCTCAGCCTCTCCCTCTCAGCCTCTCCCTCCCAGCCTCTCCCTCCCAGCCTCTCCCTCCCAGCCTCTCCCTCCCAGCCTATCCCTCCCAGCCTATCCCTCCAGCCTATCCCTCCCAGCCTATCCCTCCCAGCCTATCCCTCCCAGCCTATCTCCCAGCCTATCCCTCTCTTACACTTTTCTCTGTATCTGCCTTTCTCCTCTCTCCACCTCTGTCTTCGCCACCGACCTCCTCTCTGCTCCGTCGGCCGCCCTCTGCCCTGAGTCGGCGCCTCGCCACACGCCGTGTCCCGTGGCCTTGCTCCCATCTCTTCGCGTGGCACTTTCTCGCCGTTGTGGCTGCCCGGACGACCGCTTCCTCCGCCGTCGCAGGCCGTGGATGCGTGGCCCGGCCCGCCCTCCTGCGAGTGAATGCCATCGATCCTCTGGGCGTTCGTCGGCCGCATCTTCACACTCGGTCAGATCGGTCGGTAGCGTATGGTAATGAAAGATTCAGACCAGTAACGGAGGAATACGCAATCACATCCAGTTTAACATGTATGATAAAGAAGGTGCAAGTAATGCATTTTTAATTGCTATCACATCTATAGATGAACCCTATTTGAAAATGTAAGGTTCTAAAATATATTTCAGATCACAAACCTTAAATCTTCGCTTAAATTTAATTCTTCAAATTCTAGAGAATCCTGTTAATACTTTATATTGTGCTCTAAATATTCATGTCTCTACACACAGAGGTAGTTCGGCTATAACTTAAACAAAATTCTCTTCACGAAAACAAACACGAATATCCTCACTTTATAAAATAATATTAAATTGTGCATCTCATATTAGAGAAAATAATTAACACCAATTAAGGATCGAGAAAATTTGGAATTACCGTGAGGAATGACTGCAATTATGAATTCAAGTCATGCAATACTATCATATATCTGTGTCTCAAAATTAACGTTACAAACTTGTACGGCATGAGAGGAGCCGAAAATAAACACTTTTGACCAATTAACATATTACAGGAAACTGCATAAAACAGTCGTATGTATTCATGGTTATGACGTTTCCCCTGTTTTTTTAACAGCTACCAATTAAAAGATGTCCGACAGATACATGAAATCCCCTTGATTGTGTCAGAACGTGACGCCCAACATCTGTGCAAGCGAGATTGCCTAAAATCAGGCAAAACACCACATGCATAATGCTTAAATTTCTGTTACATAAATTTACCACTTCACGTTATTTAGCAAGAAAATGACCAATGTCAATATTCAATGTTTTACATATTGTGAGGTTTTCTTACACGTTCGAAACGACAGGGAAGTCACGTTTTTCGAATTGTAAATAAAAATTGTTGATCGGCAATAAGCGATTAAAAAGACATGATTGGCGCACTACTGTCACATACTCAATGAATCAGACAAATCAATTTTGTGTTCCAAAATTCAATTAAACCCGCAAGCTATACAATGCTAATTTGACATTGCCAATATCGTACGTACATGAAGTTTCATTGAGATACAATCACGCACGAAGAATTTCATATGATGTATCCATGTTCGATCGTGTCATACAATCTAATACCGCGTCATGGCACGTCATATCAATTTTGTGTTGGTTCGTTCATTGTTATTTTTTACTGCGGTGTGGTCCAATTATGTCGAAATTCATACCTGAAAAATTTGAAATAACTCGGTGCATCACACTTCACTTTCTATCATGTTTCAATTATTGATTGTTGAAAGTACACAATTGCTGAAATTTCGGGTTAAATCTGGCTTGGATGAAAAAAGTCAAAACTTTGACTCGTATTAATCAGATGTTATTTTATTCTCAAAACGGAGATATTAAAACTTCAATCTTGTCGAAATCGTTATAATTTAAATGAATAGTAACGGATTAATAAATACATATTGGAGATATGTCTCAATCAAAACAAAATCTACTTGTCGAAAGAGATGTACTAATAGAGTAGTGACTAATTTTTGATTTCTCATCATGAAATTGTATTCCACTAGAAGTAGTGTATAGAAGAAACTTTCTCCAAATTCGTAATTTGATCTCATTAAATAGTTTTAAACACAATCGAATAACAATATTTTCAATAAAAAATTAAAACTATTGGCTAATTGAATAAAGAACAGTTGGGTGACCTTCTAAAACCTTCGACCTATAGGATAAACTTTCGGTAAAATAAAGTCAGTAATTCGGTCTTAATTAATAGTTTTAAACACAATCAAGTAACACAATATTTTTATTAAAAACTTAAAACATTCGCTAATTCAATACAGCGCAGATGGGTGACCTTTTAAAACCTTCGACCTATACCATTCAAGCACAACTTTTTCATTTCTCGCCCGTTCCAGAATCCCCTCATTTCCCGTTCAAAATCGAAGTGAGGAATCTTTTCTGCGCAGCAAAAGCTTCCTCGGCGAGCGGCGGCGCGGGTCGGGCGCGCGCGCACAGCGCAGCCTGCAGGCTCTAAGTGAGGCGACCGAGTTCCGGTCCCGACGGACAGCGGCCTGGCGGCGCGTCGCTTTCCTCCGGTCCGACTTCTCCCTCCCCACCCTACGCGACAGATCCACCCTCGCCCTCCCCACGCTCGGAGCCTTCCGCTCCGCCCTCGCCCACACTACACCCCCACCCCGCCGCCCTCGCCCGCGTCCTCGCTCCCTACTCCCTGCTTGCCCACGCTCGCCCCCCGCCGTCCTTACTCTCGTCCTCATCCCCGATTCTGCCCTTATCCCAATCCCCTGCCAGCAACGGCCCCCACTCGCTCCCACCCCCACCGCCCTCGCTCTCGTCCTCATCCCCGACTCTGTCCCCACTCCCAACTCCCCGTGTACCCCCGCTCGCCCCGCCTCCCGCCGTCCTTGCTCTCGATCTCATCCCCGACTCTGCCCTTATCCCAATCCCCTGCCAGCAACGGCCCCCACTCTCTCCCACCCCGCCACCTTCGCCATCGTCCTATTCCCCGACTCTTCCCTCGATCCCAACTCCCCGCTTGCTCCCGCTCGCTCCCACCGCCACCGACCTTGCCCTCATCTCCGACTCTGCACCGCTCCCAACCTCCTGTCTGCAACGCCCCACTCACTCTCACCCCCGCCGCCCTCGCTCTCGTCCTCGTCCTCAACCCCAACTCTGCACCGCTCCCTACCTCCTGCATCCAACGCCCCCACTCTCTCTCACTCCGCCGCCCTCACCCTCGTCCTCGTCCTCAACCCCGACTCTGCACCATTCCCAACCTCCTGCCTGCAACGCCCTCACTCGCTCTCGCCCCGCCGCCCTCGCCATCGTCCTCGTTCTTGTCCTCATCCCCGACTCTGCCCCCCCCTCCCGCCCCCGCCGCCGTCTCCACCCTGGCGGCGTTGCTCGCTCCGGTCCATCTCCAGGACAGCCCCGAAGCCGTCCTTCGTAAAAGGCTTTCATCCGGACTCTGCGGCTTTGTATTTACCTCGGAAAGAAATTTCCAGACTCTTTTAAGCCAGTTGGAGTGTAAGTTACATATCGGGGCGGGGCTTTCACGATGCCGCGTTGAAAATCCCGCACGAGTCGCCGACGAAGTTGCTCAGCGTCTGTGCACCGAGAGCAAGGCTGACGGACACGTAGACTAGCCTCTTCTAGCCTGGCTAGAAGTCAAGGCTGACGGACACGTAGACTAGCCTCTTCTAGCTTGGCTAGAAGTCAAGGCTGACGGACACGTAGACTAGCCTCTTCTAGCTTGGCTAGAAGTCAAGGCTGACGGACACGTAGGCTAGCCTCTTCTAGCTTGGCTAGAAGTCAAGGCTGACGGACACGTAGACTAGCCTCTTCTAGCTTGGCTAGAAGTCAAGGCTGACGGACACGTAGACTAGCCTCTTCTAGCTTGGCTAGAAGTCAAGGCTGACGGACACGTAGACTAGCCTCTTCTAGCTTGGCTAGAAGTCAAGGCTGACGGACACGTAGGCTAGCCTCTTCTAGCTTGGCTAGAAGTCAAGGCTGACGGACACTTAGACTAGCCTCTTCTAGCTTGGATAGAAGTCAAGGCTGACGGACACGTAGACTAGCCTCTTCTAGCTTGGCTAGAAGTCAAGGCTGACGGACACGTAGGCTAGCCTCTTCTAGCTTGGCTAGAAGTCAAGGCTGACGGACACGTAGACTAGCCTCTTCTAGCTTGGCTAGAAGTCAAGGCTGACGGACACGTAGACTAGCCTCTTCTAGCTTGGCTAGAAGTCAAGGCTGACGGACACGTAGACTAGCCTCTTCTAGCTTGGCTAGAAGTCAAGGCTGACGGACACGTAGACTAGCCTCTTTTAGCTTGGCTAGAAGTCAAGGCTGACGGACACGTAGGCTAGCCTCTTCTAGCTTGGCTAGAAGTCAAGGCTGACGGACACGTAGACTAGCCTCTTCTAGCTTGGCTAGAAGTCAAGGCTGACGGACACGTAGGCTAGCCTCTTCTAGCTTGGCTAGAAGTCAAGGCTGACGGACACGTAGACTAGCCTCTTCTAGCTTGGCTAGAAGTCAAGGCTGACGTACACGTAGGCTAGCCTCTTCTAGCTTGGGCTAGAAGTCAAGGCTGACGGACACGTAGACTAGCCTCTTCTAGCTTGGCTAGAAGTCAAGGCTGACGGACACGTAGACTAGCCTCTTCTAGCTTGGCTAGAAGTCAAGGCTGACGGACACGTAGGCTAGCCTCTTCTAGCTTGGCTAGAAGTCAAGGCTGACGGACACGTAGACTAGCCTCTTCTAGCTTGGCTAGAAGTCAAGGCTGACGGACACGTAGGCTAGCCTCTTCTAGCTTGGCTAGAAGTCAAGGCTGACGGACACGTAGACTAGCCTCTTCTAGCTTGGCTAGAAGTCAAGGCTGACGGACACGTAGACTAGCCTCTTTTAGCTTGGCTAGAAGTCAAGGCTGACGGACACGTAGGCTAGCCTCTTCTAGCTTGGCTAGAAGTCAAGGCTGACGGACACGTAGACTAGCCTCTTCTAGCTTGGCTAGAAGTCAAGGCTGACGGACACGTAGACTAGCCTCTTCTAGCTTGGCTAGAAGTCAAGGCTGACGGACACGTAGACTAGCCTCTTTTAGCTTGGCTAGAAGTCAAGGCTGACGGACACGTAGGCTAGCCTCTTCTAGCTTGGCTAGAAGTCAAGGCTGACGGACACGTAGACTAGCCTCTTTTAGCTTGGCTAGAAGTCAAGGCTGACGGACACGTAGGCTAGCCTCTTCTAGCTTGGCTAGAAGTCAAGGCTGACGGACACGTAGACTAGCCTCTTCTAGCTTGGCTAGAAGTCAAGGCTGACGGACACGTAGACTAGCCTCTTCTAGCTTGGCTAGAAGTCAAGGCTGACGGACACGTAGGCTAGCCTCTTCTAGCTTGGCTAGAAGTCAAGGCTGACGGACACGTAGGCTAGCCTCTTCTAGCTTGGCTAGAAGTCAAGGCTGACGGACACGTAGGCTAGCCTCTTCTAGCTTGGCTAGAAGTCAAGGCTGACGGACACGTAGACTAGCCTCTTCTAGCTTGGCTAGAAGTCAAGGCTGACGGACACGTAGGCTAGCCTCTTCTAGCTTGGCTAGAAGTCAAGGCTGACGGACACGTAGGCTAGCCTCTTTTAGCTTGGCTAGAAGTCAAGGCTGACGGACACGTAGACTAGCCTCTTTTAGCTTGGCTAGAAGTCAAGGCTGACGGACACGTAGGCTAGCCTCTTCTAGCTTGGCTAGAAGTCAAGGCTGACGGACACGTAGACTAGCCTCTTCTAGCTTGGCTAGAAGTCAAGGCTGACGGACACGTAGGCTAGCCTCTTCTAGCTTGGCTAGAAGTCAAGGCTGACGGATGCTGGCGGAGGAGCGAGACGCGGCGTGTGCCATGATTCAAATGAATCCCAGTTGATGCTGTTGTGTTTCCTCGGGAACGAGTCGGCAACTGCGATTCTAATAAATTGTCAACGTGTAGTCGACAGACAAAGCAACCATGGAAGCGTAGCGGTTACAACACGAGTGTGCTAACCTGAGGAGCCCAGGTTCTCATTCCAGTGTAGCAAAAAAGGATTGTTATCTTGTCACATTCTATTCAGAACGATCATGACGTCAAGTCAGTCTTTTTTTACGTGAAAACTAATATTTAGTGGCTTTTTTTAAGAGTAAAATATTTAGTAAAAACGCGGCTGATGTACTGCGCCATCATCTTTCCATTTTCCAATAATTGTAGATCTCTAATGTACCGGTACATACCACGGGCCCGAAAGGGGCAAAAGCCGGAAAAGTCAGTTATAGAGGAGTCATAACCTATGATATTGCAATGGATGGAATGAAGTATGATAGAAGAATAATAGAGCGTAATTAAAACAACGATGAGAATGAATGCACGAAAAAGAGCAAGGAGTGGAAATATACGTGCAGTCGTGAATTCATCAAATTCAGAACGACTATGACAGTGAAACATCAAATATAGGAGGCAGTAGCGAAATCTTTGTAATAAATGGTACATGTTAATAAGAAGATAAACAGTTTAGAAAGGCAGAAATACATATTTTGGCAGAATACACATTTACGTTTTGAAACCAGTAAGAAAATGTTTGTATCGTTGGTTCATTTGATATTAATAGTTCTTAAAATTTCATATCAACACGTAACTTGTTTTCATATAAAATAAACAATATCAACAGCCTTGGTGGTAAATGTTTTAAATTCTGACCCTTCATTTCCTCTGATCCTCAAAATTGAAACGATGAAGTGAGCTTTAACAAAAGAGAGGAAGTATACTCAGATTATATAAGCGACGTGTTTCTAATATCACTGCCCAGTTAAATACATTTTGAGTAAATACAAACATTGTTTGTTATTTTTTAACATACACAAAATGATCGTAAACAAAAAATCCAGGAACATCCATTTGAATGTTTTGTTCCTTCCTCGAATAGAGTGGACAGATGTACACTCGAAATATCAATATTTAATTAAATTTATTGGTCAACTTTGTCATACGTTTTCTGAAAGTGTGCCAAAAGGTACATTGCAAAGTAGGATATTTGTATGAATGCTGTAAATGCAAAATGTTCGAAAAAATCGTAACAAAACGTTATTTGGGAAATTCTTTGTCTAAAATATCAACGCATGTAAAAAAATAATAATTATTTTTATAAAAGAATTTATTGAATTTATATGAATATAAGTACCGTATAAATAGGTTACATTTCCCCTTTGGTGTTACTTTCCCAAAACATGCATGCTACAACTTCAGTGTTTGAAGATCGTATAGAAGTGGCGATTCCACAAGGCCTTTCTAGTAGTCAAGAAAGATTACGTTTAATTAGTTAGAATAATTGCCAATAAGATGAATCAAAGTAACCCTAGTTTCAGGAAGCACTATTTCAGGTACAAATTGTGCAGAAAAGAATAGATTTGAAGTAAACTACCTCGTCTCTTTACTGTTCTCTGCTCCCACATTCAACTTGTTGCATAAACAAATCATTGCCATTACCAAATATGTTAATAATCCTACAGGAGTTGAAGCATTTATTTTCATTAAGAGAAGCACATCAAAAAACCGCATTGTGGGAAAATGGCACTACAGGCATTACACAAAAATGCCGGCCTTGCCACGTGGCGTTTCCTCTCACATTAGCCGACGATTACATTCCAATTACCCAAAGCTTACCAAAATCACGCAGATGAAATATGAAGACATAACAATTCATTTTCAACTAATTTGTATCTTCACAAAGTCAATTTCTAACATTTCAAACTTGCGAACAATCTCTCCGCATCGAAACACTCTCTACAATACCGAACTCTGAGTGTCTCCCCACATTCATCCAAAATTCATCACATTACAGGGCATTTCGCTTTTATCCATCACTCCACTTTCAATCTCCTTCTTCCCCTCTTCCAGTAGCGCCCAGGTCTTCATCGGCCCTTCGCTTCCATCCATCCGTCCACTCTCATCGCCAGGGCTGCGCTGGCTGTGTACGGTCGCCGGAGGGGCTGCAGCCGCAAAGTTAAGTTTGGTTGAGTTCCAGTCAACTCCTGCTTAAGTTTCGGCGTCGCTCCGCCCCGCTCCCGCTCCCACTCCGCACCCCGGCATCTCACGCCCTCCCCTCCCCGCCCCTCCCCTCCCCTTTCCCTCCTGCCCCTGTCTCGCCCCATCCTCTAACCGCCGCTGCGGAGTGAGATATCATACAGCGCGCAGATTAACTGTTTTCCGAACGGGGGATCTCAACGGGCCCTGCGACGTCCTTGGCGACGAGGACGGAACAGAAAAGCGAAGGCTGTTATAAAACCAGACGAACGAAAGTGTAAATTATTACAAAAAGTGTGAAGTAGTGAAAATAGGAATGTGGTTTGGAAGAACAAAAAGACAAAAACGACGAAGATAAAGATGATGAAGAAAAAAGGTGAACAACAGATGAAGATTATAAAAAGAAACGGCTGTACTATTACATAGTGTTTGAAACCTGGAAACGTCATCGAAATTGCGAGAATAACTTTTAATTTTATTAGCAATTGATGCACTTTCATGTCCGCTATTGAGCCCCATTTCTAGGGATGTGTGTAAACGATACCCCAAAAGAAGACAACAACCGACATTTTGAATTGAAAGAGTGTCGTGATATGCGCTCGAATTTCAATTATAAAATAATTAGAAGCGATTTACTTCACAAACTGAAAGTTTCCATCTCATCTCATATATTGGAACTTGATTGAATGTGTTTGGAGGAAACTTGACCAATTCTGCATAAATGTGATTTGCACTCAATTTCTTTATGCATTTTTCTATTCACGGATTGCCTTTCACCGCTACATTCCAGTTTATTCCATTTTCTTTGGAAAAGGGGCACTTTGAGCACTATCAGATGTACTATCTAATAATGCATGTATCGAATACATACACTTGCAGACAAACACCAATTATCCATAGACTTAATTTTTCCTCAAATATTAAAAAGCAAGTTATAAATTAAATCAATATTATTTATAAGTCACCTCATATACAAGAAAAATGTGCGAGGCTAAGCATTATGCGTAAGTATGTGCGCTTCTATATTACACATTTGTTTATCTCAAACGTAGTGAAATGAGTGCATGGTTGGTTATGAGTCGAATGTTACATGATTATTTGTAGAGAATCAATATCCTTGCCCAACGTTTGCTAGTGACACCAACTCACACGAACATGGTGTAGGATTGCAAAAGTTACGTTCACACACTTAGAAAGGATGCAAGAGGGGGATAAGCTTGGTTCAGAGTCGGGGTCGGATGTAACGTATATTGAAAGTCGCGAATGATAATGGCATCTGTGTGCTTTGCGGTTATGAGGAAGATTCGATCCATATGCTTTTAAATTGCTGTGCTATCACAACATGGAGACGAAAATGAATGGGAACTAGAAACTACTACTTCCATCAGAAAAACGTAACGCTCACCCAAAACATATTAGCTGATAAAAGGTCTCACTTCATGAAAGAATTAGGAATATTTCTAGGAACGATTTGCACCATTAGTAAAACGGAAATTAGGGAGTGGGAAAACAGCACGGGTTAGTACGAGCGGAGCCTAGACTCGAGGGGAAATAAATAAGTTAAGTAAACGATTAATAATTTAATCAATAATTTAAATTAGTAAACTGCTAAGTAAATAAGCCATCAATCATAGTCAACTGTTAAGTAATAAGTCAATAATTAAATAAGAACATTAGGGGGCAATAATGAGAGGATGGCCCAAATGTAAGTGCAGAGGCGTTGGTGCAGACGATCAGCTGTGGCGCTCTTTGATTTCAGGTGCTGAGGGGGCCAAAGACTGGAGAGAGAATGCGTGACGTCCACACAGAGAATAAATAAATAGCTTAGAAAAAGTCTGGTAGATCAGCATGTATTCGGTTTCTGAGGGCACGCCATCCCCCTTCAGGTTTTTTCCCCACAGCCGTACCTTATGGTCTCTTTTTCGCGGCTTTAATGCGATGGAGAGACCATTTGGGGTGAACACCAGAATTCGAAAGTTTGGAACACAGTAGGATATAGGTATTGTAATGGCTTAAAGGCCTGCGGCCTGGCCTTATGGTATTTAAATTATATTGTAATAATTACCTGTTAAATAAATAATCAATATCCTTGATTGAGGAAATTTACTTTATCTAGAACTCTGATGTGTTGGATATTAAGCCACGTGAAGATGAACCCGGAAACCAGTATCTTCATTACAAATGATAGTGTTTATCCTTTCATCCTGATAACATGCTCAATATCAATATTTTCTATTTATTAATTTAAGTAAATTAAAGAAACGGTCATTTTAAATCATATTGTCTCATTTCGTTTCAATATTTCTGAATGAACCATATTCCTTGTAAAGGCGTATATCACTTTCATACTTATAAGAATTTCATCACGCCTCATTAGTTATAATGGTTGGTTGCTTTTGAGGCCCCCAGTTATTTCTGAAATGTGTCGAGCATCGACTTTTCCATTTGCTCCCCCGATTCCAACAATTTGGAAGAGAGACGGGGGATCGATAAATCTATGAACTCTGTGAAGGAGGCTCGTTAACGATAAGTACACATATGACATGGCCCCTTGAGAATTCCGATTGACGATAGAAGGGCAATTTCAATATTACTGTTTTCTTTCTATTGCAAAGGAATGAATGTTTTCCTAACGTTCCATATGTGCATCTTCTTTCTCTTGTACACCGGGTGCAAAATTAATAATGATAAAATAAGAAAAGTTGACATACGGAATGGAATTCAAACACAGGAATACTTCTCGTAAAATAACACTTTACATACAATTTGAAAATATTAAAATACTAGGAGAGTATTTGTCTGTGAAATGTTTGCAACTAACCAGCTTGAAAATTCCACCTAACTTCAAACTTTTTACTTTACAATTAGTTTTCCGACAACGTTCATGATGAATTAAAGTAAAAGTCAAAAGCATGAACAGGCAAAAGAATTGTAAATACATGTGAGAAAAAATACAAGGAAAATGCATTTCCCATACTCTATCGAATTTACAGAATCTCTAAAACAAATAACTTTCTATAATTACCGACACCCACAGTGTGTTTCGCTAACTGTGTCGTCAGAATAAAATACTTTCATCACAAGAGTCAACATTTATTTAATATTCATAAGAAAAGCAATCCTGATATTTATTTCCCTATCATCCCTATCAGCTTTGTTACGAACAGCTTTAACCGCATATGAAACATCAGTTTTTTTGCTGAAATGTGATTCGTATTATTATTTCATTTTCAATTGAACTTGACTTACTGAGATATTCATCGACTGTCTCTACACAATAATTTAATAGTCATTTCTTAATACGCTGAAAACACATCTTGTTCACGAAGCACCATTCTAGTAGAAGGGTGCTGTCGAACATGGCGCGCACCCCTCAGTATGACCGCTTCCATTCTCCCCACCGACCGGTGACCCCACCGATAATACCTCGGCTTCCATCACACACCAGCGACCAAAGCGACTCCCCCATGCACTCACTGCGGCCGCCGCACCATCCCCACCTCCCCTCGAGCACGCAACGCTCCCACCCCTGCTGTCACCAATGCGACCATGGACGCCTCACCCTGGCCACCCGCATCTCCGACCCCTCGCTGCCCCGCCCCCTCATCACCCAGCCGTCCTCGTCCACGCAACGGCCGCCTCCATCACCACCGCCTGCATCACCACCATACACATCACCACCGTCTGCATCACCACCATACACATCACCACCATACACATCACCACCGCCTTCATCACCACCGCCTGCATCACCACCGCCTGCATCACCACCGACTGCATCACCACCGCCTGCATCACCACCGCCTGCATCACCACCGCCTGCATCACCACCGCCTGCATCACCACCGCCTGCATCACCATCATACACATCGCTACCGCCTTCAATACCACCATACACATCACCACCATACACATCACCCCCATCACCAACACTGCCACCGCCATCGACACCACTGCCACCACCACCACACCACCTCCATCATCGTCGCCGCCACTTCAAGTCCTTTCAGGTACCATCACCACTCGTGCTGTCCCCATCACCCCCTCACCACCAGCATTTACCGCAGCCGTCACTTCAACCTCTACCATTACCACCTCAGCAACCAACGCCACCATCACCTCCACCACAGCTGCCTACGCCGCCCGCACGCCAATTTTCCACTCACCCAAATTGATCCTGCTCTCCTGGGGCCGACGCGGCGTGGCGCGGCGTGGCTTGGCGTGGCGTGGCGCGGCGCGGCGCGGCGGTGGGGTCGGGCGGTGGCCGCGGCGGGCAGCTCGGTCGCGCGCGGCACCCTAATCTATGCGAATTAGCGGCCGAGATAAGAGGAAAGTGAAATTAAGTACCCGCGCTCCGCTGGTTACGGTCGCTGGGCGAACGCAGAGCCGCGAGAAGGCAGAGTGGGGAGGGGTGGGATTTGAAGAGAGCGGGAACGCTGGTTGGTACAGGGCAATGGTGGAATGTTTGAATGGTGTACGTGCAAAACGGCCTGCATGAGAGGTGGTGGAAGGTATGAGGATGGAATGATAAACTGGATGGTAGGAGAACCGGTTTAAATTAAAAAAATAGGTTCAATATATACACCATATATCTTTTATGTTGCTCACAAATGAGTTCCGCTATAAAATCAAATGTCTTTAATATTGTTCTTATATGTAATGTGTATCATTAATACATTACATAATATACATTCACATATACGGGAGGTGTAATTTCAAGAGTAAAGAATATACCATCGTCTTCTGTTGAAGTACCTGAACAATTGTTTCTTATGGCACTTTCCTGAGAAACGATTTCCTACTCTACAATGGATTGTTAAAAACTACTGGTTATCACCAATCCATTGGCGAAATCTATTAAATGTATAATACTTAATGATAATATACAGCATAATAATCTTCAGGAAAAACTTTATTACACAAATAACGTTAAAAACACCCGTCTCATAATTAGCGATTTTGTCCCCGTATTTAACAGCCTACTTCATTTCACTTAAGAATAATAATTTATTACATTTTTTAAGAAAAAAATATTTTCATGAACGAAAGTAGATGGGGATTTGTAAGCTCCTCGCATTTCCGTTTTAACGGTGTTTTAGTGCTATTATCGCTTCGGTTTGTTCAACAAATAGCGTCCTAAAATATCGACGAAGCAATTTTCTCTATCATAAAGCGATTCCCTGCTAGAACGATACACCAACAACACTGCATTATAACACGGACCGAACAGTCAGAGGAAGGGAAATTTTGCATGTGTTTTCCCTTCGCAAACAATTGCGCGACTATCTATTTCTATCCTCCTTGACTCCCATCACGCTCTTTGTTTTTGCGTCCCTTTCGCACCGCATCCCTCCCAGTGAAACGAGCCTACCGCAGCATTCGCAGTGCATACATGCCAAAGCATCAAACAATGTTTATGATTATATGTATTCATACCGAAGAGAGTGAGTGACGCAACCTGAATTTTGCTGTCGGCTGCGAATGTCCCGTATTCTTTTTTTTTGTATCTACAATTTCGCGATCATTTTCTCCCATTACAATCGCACCAGCGTATACAACCGGGCAGTTTGTTTACCGAAGCCCCGATACAGAATTCACACATCATCAGAAAGCGCTGCGTGGATAAACATAAAAGTCCGGCGGCCGGGCGGGCCCTGCCACGTTGGCAGGCGATGTGCTCGAGCGAGGCACACTGAGGCAAAATCTCAAAAAGCTGGCCAAAAGTCGACAATAAAGATTTTATTTAGGAAATTTTAAATAATCAGCTGGTTCCCAGTGTCTAATTCCGCGTTTTCCGTAAAGGTCTTAAGAGTTCTAATTCCCGTAAAGGTCCGAGGCGTTACAGTGACGTTCTGCATCATTGTTTCAGCTGTTTTCGGTTGTGAGCAATTTTCCTCATTCGAAATGGACGAAAATCGTGATAGTGAGTACAATATTTACATGTATTACAAATAATGTTAAAATTAATTAATAATTAATGTTTAAACAAAGCGATACGATTAATTTGTGGTTGTTTTTACTGGAACACAGTTATACTTTCCATAGAGTCGCAAGTTTGACATCGTAATCGGCGTGCGCAAAAACCGTTGTACACAAAGTTTCATTAAATCATGTTTTGTCCCAGCGTGCGCGGTGGCGACCCTCTGCGCGCTCTCTGGCGGGAGCCGTCGCCGCCCAAACATTTCGCCATCATGCGCAAACAAAAGGTCCAATTGCTCGGCACACGTAGTCGCATATATTGTAATGGTGGCTGCGGCGGCGGCGCACACACTTCATGAGCTGACGTGAGAGCAAGGGTTGCGAGCGCGTTGCGCACTTAGGGCCGACCGATAATTCCAATTGGGGCCGCTGGCCGCAGCACGTGTCGCGCAAAGCGGCCTCATTAGGGAGGCGAGTGCTTCATACTTCCAAGTGGGCTTGACGATACTTTAATGGTTCTTTTGAAAATCGGTTGGGAAGGAGGGAACTTTACAAGAGGAGTTTGAACATTCAAACATGGAAAGACACTTTTGTCAACGTTTTTTTCTTTCATACTGTCCTGTCCTGGTCTTGGCTCGACAGCCCCATACGGACCATGGCCGACCGGCGGTGGCCCAGCCTTTCGGCCATGGAAAAAGGAGTTCGTGTGGTTAGCACAAAAACATCTCTCCACCTGTTCTTCTTAACCTTACGATGGGCTTTCTCATCGACACACAGCATACTGGGTCATTTTTAAGAAAGCGCACAGTTATAATTTTGCTTTGTCAGGGAATCAAACCCGAAGTAGAGCCGCGGAAAACGAGCCCCATAACCAACGAGCTACCGAGGGAGGTTTCCTTTAATCCAGGTAACATTATAATAACTTCCAACGCATACATATGTTGCAGTTTAAGCAGCAATTATCTCCCTTCTTCCCTCTATAGTTGCCTACGTGTTGAAAGTTTCCTTTCCTTCCACGCCAATAAATCATTAAACACGGTTGAATTGATGAATATTGTTCGGTAACTAATTCGGTTCCTGAGTGTAATTAATGTTAGGCCATATTTGCTTAATATATAATTTTAAAAATGAATATTCAGCGCTTAGGGATAACATTATAATTTCATCAATAGTGTGAATATCACTTTAAATATGAACACCTTACTCTGCACTACGACGAATACCAAAACATTTTCTACTGTTACCACTGACATCTCTGACTCCGTAGATTTTATTGATTAATCATTTTATAAAAATGAGAGCAATCTCAGTATAAAAACTATGGGAAATAAAAATATGCGATGCAATATTCCATTAAAACTTATTACAAATGTAAGAATAACATTTTGTTTCAAAAATACATAAACTAGTAAAGAAATTGTATAGAAATATTTTAGTAAACTTCATTATTCACAGCAGTCAAATTACATTATTCACAACAAACTTGACGTTAAATAAAACATCAAAAGGTTTAAAATAATACCAGAGGCCAACACACTTCTCATTTCACAAACCCGCAACATCTGACAAAGATTCATTTTGTATCCATAATAAAGAAATGAACATATTAATTGCTGGTAACCAAGTCACCAATTGAATAGAGAGAAACAACAAATCTAAAGTATTGAAATATCAAATTGAAACACAAATTGTTTATTTAGCTGGAGCAATATAGAAAAATAATGTACTTTTAATATGAAAGGAAATAGAAATAATACACCAAAAATTACTTGGAAATAGTTAAGCTAAAAAAAAGAATCAGTAATACATTCTTTTCAGAAATTTAAATATCATTAACAAATGATCATCAAATTCCATGCATAATATTGTATTTCAGCTTTTGTATTTGACTCAACACGTTGGGATGTTCTCTTCAATTTCATAACATTTCTACATATCTGTGAGAATGTTAAATAAAACCTTCATAAACTGGATGCAATCTTCACACAATGGAAGTAACATTCATCGTTAAACAAGCTCGCACTGTTACAGCTTGAGAGCCCAGAATCCATCTATTCACAACTGCTAGTTTCTGAACCGCACGCCGTCCCTTGGTCGTGAAGCTTCGCCCCCGCGACACGCCCCACGAACAGAATGCATCCAAGGGCCGCGCTCCCTCTACAGGCAGCGCACGTAAAACCCAAGTGCACCATTCGCAATGCGCATTACAACTATCAACTTCGCATTATGTTAAAGCAATGACGTGATTAATGGGCGATACGAAACGCCGCGGGCGCTCAACTGCTATTTTCAGGTTTGGAGAGACGTAAATCAGAAGAGACCGCGAGAGCACAGGGCAGCGGACGAGGGTGAAATGAGGGAATCTAGCTCGAAGGGACTGTGAAGTCATACCGGAAGGAGATGAAAGGGGTTTCGAGCACGGTCATGACTTTAGTTCTCAAAAGAATCCGTAAAATAGAAAATATAAGTACCTTTTGCAGATTAATGACAGAAGGATGTGAAAGTCAACAATGAGTCGAGCGATACGAGTAGATTAAGCTTTATAAAACTTAAACATGCGAATTTGAGAGTAAACCTGGTGTAATGCCTAGAATACGAAGGCTGGAGTAAGTAATAAGATATATAGAGATAAAATAACTAGAATAACGAGTTAGTATACTAAACAAAAATAAAAAGAAAACAAGCGAATCACTTACAATGTCAGCTCAAGATTGTGAAAAATTCAAACGATTTTGGTAATGTCTGATTAAAAACGAGGTGTAAAGGAACGCAAGTGGAAAGTTTTGAAAGGAAAGAGTAACAACTGCTTAAAATGGAAGACAGAGGCCCAGGGAGACCAGTGTGGAAGCGAAACGGAAACGCAAACACACTCAGCAGCTGAAACGGAACATGGAACGGAAATACATTCGCGGATAGCAACGGAGCCGCGGGAGAGGCGATCGCGGGGGGGGGGGGAGACGTAAATTCATAGACTGAGGGGGAGGGGGAGGGGAGGGGGAGGAAAAGGGAAGTGGGGGAAGAGGCGCGGGCAGGAGAAGGCGGAGGGCGCCGGCGAACAGGCGGAAGATATAAACGCGCCGAGGAGATTTACCGCGGTCCGGAAGCCACCGGTCCTTAAAATGCCCGCGCAGCTCGCCGACCCACGAGTTACGTGTTTACTGCGCACCCCCTCCCTGCCTCCCACCCTTCCTACCTCCCCTTCCCCTCAGCCCGCACTTCACATCCCTCCAGCCAGCCGGTCGCACACTCCCCACAGCTCGCACGCGCCCCGTTTCCCCCCTCCCCACCACCCTCCCCCCTTCAGCCTGCACTTCCCCTCCACCCAGCCACCCGGTCGCACACTCCCCTCGCGGGCTCTCATCTCGCACGCGCCCCGTTTCCCCTTTACCCCTCTCCACCCCTTCCCGTCCCTCCGTTCCCCTCACTCCGCTGCTGCGGGGCTTCCCCTACACGCAGCCCTAATCTACGCGCGCGACGACGAGCTCTTTCTCCGGCTAAAATACCCGCACCCCCACCCCTCCCCTCCCCTCCCCTCCGCGCCATATGATGGCCCCGGAAAGCGCGCGCGCTGGCGGGTGGGTGGACCCCTCAAGCTGCCGCCGCGGGGGGAGGAGGAGGAGGAGTTCGAAGAGATAGTAAGTTACGGGGGCGCCGGCGCCCAAGTTATTGGATTTAAATGGGGACTAGGGGCTGCGGCTTCCCTCAACGCGCCCGGTCTCTAGTGAATGAGCAGTCGATAGGGCACTCAGGCCCTCCAAGTGCCACCCGTCTGTGGCATATCGTCGATGATAGACAACCTCACATGTGATGGAATTGGCGATTTTACATGTTCGCATCAATGATTCAGAATATGCTTCTTTTTTAGTTTGATATGAACATTTCCAAAGAAAAATGGGAGTTGTGGAAAAATGGAATAGAAAATAAAAACATCTCCTGCAATACATCCTACATTTTTTGTAGATCCGTGCAGGTTTATATGCTATTCAAATCAAAATCAATGAAAGGGACGTTTTATATCGTGGGTTATATTTTGAATCTGAATGATCAAACACTCATGAAAGAAATAATGATCCAACAAACATTTTCCAAATCACAACAGACAATACAGCAACGTGGACGAGTTCGAGTCAAATGAAAATACTCTTGATAAGTGATCCAATGATCACGACAAAAATTGAAAACTATAGGTCCGGCAATACCATTCATTTAAAGACACTGTAGAAGTGACAGTCGAAAATTCTTCTCAACTGAGTTGCAGAAAGGACACTACATTTCGAATACCCACAAACCAATCAGTCCCCCCCCCCCGAAGAGCGGAGCGCTTCTAAACAAAGGCAAAGCAATTTTACGTTCCTGTCGGCAGCTGATGGGTGGGGCAACAGGGGTGCTTTCTCGTCAGCACACCACGGCGCCGCGACGCGCTACAAGCGGAGAAATTCACTGGGCAAACCCCAAAATTCGCCGGCGGCACTCGCTCCCCCGCCGCGCTGCCAAGTGGCGCTTAATCATCGTTTCGCAATTATCGAGTAGCAAGTTCCGGTTCGGGGTCGTTGCGGCGAGGACAATGAACCTCCCACCGCCGCCCACACTCTGCACCCGCTGTTGTTAGGTCGGTGCAAATCCACCCTTCCGACACGCAAACCTCCTGCCGCCGCGCCGCCACAACCTCCACCCCCTGCGTTTGCGCCTCCGCCCACGCCCCTCCGACCACGCCCTTCCGACCATACACCTCCGCCCACGCCCCTCCACCCTCGCCCCCCTCTCACCCTCCGCCTCACCCCCTCCGCCTCACCCTTCGCCTCACCCTTCGCCTCACCCTTCGCCTCACCCTCCGCCTCACCCTCCGCCTCACCCTCCGCCTCACCCTCCGCCTCACCCTCCGCCTCACCCTCCGCCTCACCCTCCGCCTCACCCTCCGCCTCACCCTCCGCCTCACCCTCCGCCTCACCCTCCGCCTCACCCTCCGCCTCACCCTCCGCCTCACCCTCCGCCTCACCCTCCACCTCAATATCAGCCACCACAGCCTCCACCATTTCCAATCTCTCCATCTCCACCACCACCGCCCCTTTCGTCCCCGCAGCCCGCGCAGCCTCTTCTGCCATCTCCACCACCACCACCACCACCACCGTCTACCATATTCACCTCCACACATTCCGCGCTCTTCATCCCCCCCAGCCCCCACCCCCATCACCACCGCCTCCCTCAAAGTCCTCGTTTGAGCCTGCGTCACCGCCGTGCTGACGCCTCCACCGCAAACCCCGCCGCCCACGCCCCTCCGAAGCCGCACCCGCGCCTAAATCCCGGCTTCTGGAAAGCCGTCGCCGCCCGCGCGCGCGCTACTGTGCAGCGTCGCAGCTCCTGCTTCCTTCGCCTCCGCGCCGCGTCGCACGTCGTGCCGCGCCGCCCATTGTATTGAATGCGGGTGCGCACATGCCTCCGCGGTGACAATGCGGTGCGCAGGGAGGAACTTCTCGAATTCAGACGCGCGCCCACATGCTGTTGGATATGGTTTCTCCCTGCTTCGGCGCGTCCCTCTTTGTTGGCTACTTTTTTAAATTAGATTTTTTTTTGCTTATCTGTTATGCGTTTTTTTCTCAACGTAGCTGTATATGTAGTGCTCGAATTAAGCTGGGGATGTTTTTACACATGCAGTTTCCGTTTTTACTCATTCTATTTCTTCTTCAATAACTACTATCAATTATTAAGGGAAGTCTTTAAGTATCCTGCTCGTAATCGAATAAATAGTCACGCCTTCCAATAATATGCTTTGCAATATTGCAAAGAATTTTGCTATATACATTGCACGCTTCAAAATTTTTTAAATACTTCTTCGTACAATGAAAATGATGTAATTTTTTATTTCAAAACTTATTTGAAATGTCAGTATCTCATTGATTTCAAGATCCTGTCTCACTATACAGCCTCCTAATAGTATCTCGCAGTTGGTAGTGAGATATTTTCGAAAATATAGAAATTTTACATTTCCATCTACTAGTTTTTAGGGGCTAAGTACGTGCAAGCGGATGTGACTACGGTGTCGTAAGCTGAAAGATTAAGCCAATATTTCGCCAATATTTTAAATTCACAACTGTTAAATCTGACATTTCTGTCGCACTCTTCACTTCAGCAGGCCACGATTTATCATCGAATATGACGGTGAAAGTAATTAAAATTGTGAAAATAGACAATTTGAACACAGGTTTGCTCCCTATTCTGAGTGCATGGATTTTGCTCCCCTTTGTTTCAATAAAGAATATTTTGGAACATTGCTCAAAACAATTTCATTTTTAATGCAACCCCTTGGATAAGAAGTTCTTCGTCTACGAGCACATTGCTGGCGTTCCTTTCCTTGCCCTCCGCCGTCAAATCAGCAGCGCCCGCTCCGCTTCACGGGCTCCCCCGTCCCTGCCGCACCTCGCCCCCGACTGTCCGTCCCCTCCGCCCGACCCGCACCAGCCCGAGGGGCGCGAGCGGGGGTCAAATTGGAACCGATTTGCGGTCTGCAAATGAAACGCTCCGCGCCGATATGGTTTGACAGATCGTAACAAGCCGCGGGGCGCAGATTAGAGCGCGAAAGGGGCGTGGGTGGTGTGGTGGGGGGAGGTCCGGGGAAAAGATTGGACGAGGGGGGAAAAAGAGAAAGGAGTGGCTTGGCGGGGAAGGGGAAGGAGGATGTGGTGCAGGGGGAGAGGAAGAGGAGTGGGGTAGGGATGGAATGGGAAGGAGAGGGAGCAGGGCTGGAGCGGGGGAGGGTGATTAAAAGGTGGACGCGGGCCCTGTGGAGGCGTGGGCGGCGCGGGGCCCAAAGGGGGCGGAGCGGTGGGGCGGCGAGGGACCTAAAGGGCGCGGAGCGGCGGGGAGTTGGAAGACACGGGGCCCAAAGGAGACGGGGCAAGGGGGCGGGGAGGCGAGGGGTCCAAACAGGCATGGTGAGGGAGAGAGGTGAAAAGGCGGGGCGGCGCGGGGCCCAAAGGGGACGGAGAGGCGGGGAGGTCGAGGCGTGGGCGGCGAGGGGCGAAGTGGCGGGGAGATGGAAGGAACGGGGCCCAAAGGAGGCGGGGCAAGGGGGCGGGAAGCCCAAACAGGCATGGCGAGGGAGGTGAGAAGGCGGGGCGTCGCGAGACCCAAAGGGGGTGGAGGGGCGGGGACGTCGGAGGCGTGGGTGGCGTGGGGCCTAAAGGGAGTTAAACGGCGGGGAGCTAGGAGGCATGGGGCCCAAAGGAGGCGGGGCAAGGGGGCGGGAAGCCCAAACAGGCATGGCGAGGGAGGTGAGAAGGCGGGGCGTCGCGAGACCCAAAGGGGGCGGGGCGGCGGGGCTCCTCTTTTGTGCGGGGCGGCGGCGTGAGCGGGCGGGCGGGCGAGTGCGCGCGCGCGTCGACAGTCCGCGCTTCTTTGTCCGCCAGCGCGCCGCCTGCCGGCCAGTGTATGCGCTAGGGATAACCGCTGAATGAGGATTAAAGGTGAAGGGCCGATAATCTTGCAATGATGGCTGCGGGGCCCGGCTGGGAGGGCCCGGCGGCGACGGGTGGACGCGGGAACCGCTTGTGCGCTGCTGCATTGAGAGCGTTCGTTATTGAAGCTCCCCGCCCCGCCCCGCCCCGCCCGCCACGCACACCCGTGCTTTCTTTCCGAGCGGCCCCTCCGCAGCTTTTGTGTCTGATTGCCCATTGAAGCTGATGCGAAAAGAATGAATTATTTGCGTTGAAATTCCCGTCATTAAATCCGAAAATAAATTGACTGAAATGTTTTTCCGTTTTCATTTCTTTTTTGTTGTTTTCTCCTTGCTTTCAGAAATTATACTATGTTCAATGCGATGAAAAATTATCTCCATTTTTTGTTAATAGTAGAGTTCTTTATTGATAATTCAATAGTCACATATTTTACTACGATATAGTAAATGCGCATACAAGAGAACAATGGCGCCTTTCCAAAGAGTGACCGAAATAACAGGCATTTTCCATTAGCAAAAATTCAATAAAAGTGTGAAATGAACTTTGTATATAAAAACAAGTCGAAACCAAAGGGCGAGAAACGTAATCGGTGTAACGGAGCGCATAAAAATTTAATTTGCAGCTACCCGAACGCTGTTTTCTATTTCGGAATGCATCTCGTCATGCCTGATGAAACGTTGTCATGAAAGCGGATACTAAAAATGGTCGAGGCATTAGCCAGGTGCCCATTGCGCCCGGTCTGTTTGCGTAATCAAGAAATGAAGCCGAGACTGCACAGCCAATTTGCACGCACGCAGCTAGCTGTGGAATGAACGCCCCTCCCTCAAGGGACAATGCGGTCGATGCCGTAGGTAGCACCGGTAGAGAGAGGTGGTTCAGTGCACCAACTGATGTCACTGTACAGCCGTACTGACTGGGAGGTCCTAGTTTCGAGTCCCGACAGTGGCAAAACTTTCAACACTACCTTGTCCGCTTGGTCGAATTCAGTCGCTGTCTGGAGGAGAATTCTCGAGGCCGGCTGCTCTGATCGGTAGTTTTCCGTGGTTCCTCAGATCAACCCTAAACGAATGCCGAAGCAGTACCCTAACAAATGGGCCACGGACCGCGTACTGTCTTTCTTTCTCTTCCTTGTCGTGACCTCACCACTTACACTAACATGCACTACACTACCACACATGCTGAGAGACCGATCAGGAGGTTAGTTTGTCCCAGCTGGGGTGGGGTCCCACTGGTGGGAGATACCTCGTTGCGGGAAACCCCGCTAGACGACGGCGGCGGATCTCCCCATCAAGCGGGAAAAGATCACCACCATTTCCCGAGGGAAAAACACGCATTACACTTACGGGAATAATGAGCTCTGTAGTTTCCGGACCCGGAATTACTTACAAACAAACAAGCAAACAAACAAACAAACAAACAAACAAACAAACAATCGGAGGTAGCGAACGGCAGAAGCAACTGCCGTCACCAGCGTCGGAAGACCACTGTCAGGTAAAAATGTTTGGAATTCATGGAATCTACTAGTCCTGTTCAGAAGTATAATTTGTAGTTTACATGTATAAATTGCATCTGATTATCATATTTTTAAAAAAATGAATCAGATTTACATACAGAAGGTGGTTAATAAACAGGCTTTTTCCACAAAATAAACGCGCGAATGTGGCGCTCCAAAATACATTACTGTCAACAGCTTTGAAGCAATAAAGTTGAGAAGAATAAATCTGGAATTATTGATGATAAGAACACTCGTAAGTAATCGCTAGTTAAACTATTTATGAACACGCCAAAAATAAAACATCCAAACATCTAGAAGTAATTCTTTGTATTTAATTAGGGCTGACGTTTGTGACTCGAAAAGAAGATCAGCATTACCATCACATAGCGGTTTGGACTCTGATGTATAATGAATACCGTATCGAATTTTTTGCAATGTATATAATTCTTTAATCGGAAAAATTATATGAAATCTACGTTTCCAGCCCTAACATGAAGACGACTGAGCAGGCAATGTCTTCCTCGGTTTCAGCTTCTTAAAATTGGATTCACGTAACATTGTTACTAATGTTTTCATCGAATACATGTTTTCTAACGTTCGCAACGCAATTCTCAAAAACTTTAGTTCAATTTTAATATAGAACAGACTTTGAGGATACGAAATCTCATCATTCGTCTTTGAGAAAAATCTCCGCTATAAACGATACTTAACCTCTGGAATGATAATGAATACATTTTGGATCGCTACAAAGCTCAACAGCGTCATAAACATATTGAAGCACTAAGATACGTAAGCACGTAACTCATTATCACACAAACCTATAATATGTCAAACTTTTGAGTCAGACCTAATTAAGTAACACACTAATTGCATCCTGGAAATATGTAAACGTTTACTCATGAAAGTCACAAAGAATTATAGGCAAATTGGAAGCATATGATAATACATCTTAAGCACTCACAGTAATAAGACAAAAAAGTGTTGAATAGAAGTAATCAACTCGTATTATGACGTTATCACGGGAGCATTTTCTTAATTCATTCTGATACAGTGAGTACGAAACAAATGTATATAATAATCCAATAAGGATACCTTATTAACAGATTCGATCTTAAACACCGAATTTAATTAAACATATGGAGAACTAGGCAGCATTATCTCCTCATTTGAGATTGTTAACCACAACGTCCACGTACTAAGCCGAAACTCACCAGCTCGTCCCCTATTCAACATAAGCACAACCCACTGCCTCCTTCTTCGCGGCATCCTTCACAGTAAGACGCAGCGACGCGGCGCCGCTGTTTCCAAGGCCCCCGCCGCTTCTGTCAATATTTGGCAGAACAAGCAGAGGGGGCGGGGCTAGGCGGCCCGACGGCACACCTTACGATCCTGATTTAGTGGCTGTGGGGCGGGTTTACGGCTGAACACACGGGTCATAGCTTCTCCCGCCTAACCCGCATTCTCAGGGCCCTAGGAGGCAGCCCCACAGCCCTTCGCCCACAGAAAAAAAAAACACGAATAACGTTCACGTAAGGTGGACGCTTTTTGACAGCTCCCGGTGATACTATAAGCGCAAGTTTTCTGGAGCCACGGAATCCCAACCCACATTTCTTTACCGGCTTTTCTGTATCAATAATAAAAAGTAGCAACACGCGTTAACCGGAAATTTGTGATCCCGTGTCAGTGAAAGTATTTTCTTTCGACTTAGGAACTAAATCTTTTATATAATAGCAGAGGTGTTATATAAACTATAAATTATTAAAATATAATAAAATTAAACTATAATTATATAAATTATAAAATATTAATAAACCCTCCAATCGTCCCACATCTAGCGAAATGAGGCCTCAAGAAAATTTGCGTGGATGATACATAATGTGCATGTGATTGTTCCCATGTGTTTTTGCGCGGGTGTGTGCGCACACGTTTGGGCGTGGAGGTTTGTGAGCGCAGAATCGTGAGTGTACGCGTGTAAAAGTGTAAAGAGTAAAATTATGCTTAAGCTAGTTAAAATTGTTTATAACCTGCTCCAATAATACATTGGTATTAGTTATAAAAAAAGAGCACATCATTTATTATTACGTAGTAATTCTTGAATTGAGTGTTACAGAATGTGACGACAGGTACACCGAGAAAGTTGTATAAATCTGGAACATCCCTGTCTTTTTGCAATAGAAACTGCTAGAATTCTGCTCCAGAATGCATCCTGATCTGCAGCACAAAGTGAGGATTCGCTGTTCGAGAGCCAAGCGCAGGCGACCGGGGGATGAAGTTCTTAAAAATGCGAAATGAAATTTCCCCGTGATGGATTCGAGCTTCTGAGCAGACAGCCGAAAGAGATGAATTTTGAACAAACTAATATACGGGGTCCGAAGCGGGCTTGGAATGACCAGCTGTGACTTATTAAGGTTTCTGTCCTTTGTGAACCGGAGACATATTGAATTTTACGTCATGCTCCTGAAAGAAGAGGGATCGAAAAAGGATTAAAATTACATACAGCGGATGGAGAGGAAAAATACTGCTGTACGTTCTCGCACATCGGAAAAAGATCACGTATTAAAAATGAAACTTGTTGACTTATTCAACTCTGCGTCCATTACGTCTAAAGAGATATTACCTGTCTACACCTTCTGTTCCAACAATAAACCTCTGTCAATGACACTCTTAATCACAGTTTGTGTATCTCGAATTGAAAAAGAAGTATTTTTAAGGCGTCTATACATATGGAAGACAACAATTACTAATTAAAAATGTAATGCAGATAAACAAACAATTTATGTAAGTGGATATTAGAAATTAAACAAATTTACACTTATTTTCAGTTTATGTTTCTAGCGTAAAAATTATTTGATTTGGTAAAATTACTGAAATTTTCAATTAATAATAGGAGTGGGTTTTTACGGAAAAAAGGTGAGTGTAATCTAAAACTATTTTTTCTCGAGATCTGACAACAAAAAAGTTCACGATTAAAATCTTGGAAACATTTCTTTTTGGAAACCGTAATCCCACTCCCCACCGTATAAATCATCGCGCGAACGATTTGCCTTCAGACATTTCCCGGCATTAACCACGTTAAAGGGGTGATATTGTGTTCCAAATGCCGCGCGTATAACGGCGTCCGGGACGTTCATCACCCGCAATCTCGTTCCTTGCGGCGATTTCCTGGCCGGATCACGCTCTGATTGCCGGATCTAGTGAAGCGCGGCGCTGATCCACTTAAGCACTTGGGACGTTCCGACTAACGGGCGCGCCGGCAAAACGGTGTTTCGCCGCGCCGGCAAAACGGTGTTTCGCCGCGCCGGCAAAACGGTGTTTCGCCGCGCCGCGGCTCTTCCCCGCTCGCCCGCGTCGCTGGACCAGCGAGGAGCTCTGGCGCGCAGACGCGAGGGCCGGGCGACCTGGCGCACGGTGCGCCGTTGCCCGCTGCACCGAAGGTTCCCACGCGCGGACTGCCCATCGGTTCAGTTCAGTGAAGGAATTTTAAGGAGTTTGTAAAGCCATGAATATATTTCTATACATTTAAGTCCAATGGTTTCATGAGAATTGTCACCATTGTTTTCAATTGTCGTTCGTTCTGTAAGGTTGCTACCGTTGTTACTAGTGTTGAGTTTTTCAACTGATGTATTGTATTTTTAACGAAGTCGCTAATAATTACGTTGTTGATGTGACTAACAAAATAAAACTTTCCATTCATGTAAAGGAAGAAGATACACAATTTGCTACAAATATCGATTCTCTTCTTCCAGCAGATGCGCTTTCCCGAGTGACTCAAAACGCTGTTTTATTTGGTTAGTCACATCAACAACGTAATTATTAGCGACTTCGTTAAAATACAATACATAAGTAGAAAAATTCACATTACAGAAAGAACAACAATGGTGACAATTCACATGTATCCATTAGACTTAAATGTCCAGAAATATATTAATGGTTTTACAAAATTTAATTATTCTTTTTTATTCTTTTTTAGAATTGAGTACTGATTTATGATTATATATAGTTAGTTTTCTTTGACTGTTATATCTGGGACATAATTTATAAATGTGATCAAGATTTAGAGGATTACATAGAACGCATTTATTAAACAATTCTTGTAATAACGTTATGATAACAAGCCAATTAATATTAAGTTGAATGATTCTCGGAAATGTCTGACTAACGACAAGTTCTGTTGGTTTGCTCCTTCTCACCACAACTCGTCTCAAACCAGTGATTCGTTTACTGGCACTATTTATTTTAACTAAACCAATGCAAGAATGAATTAATAACTGTCATTTGTATAAATTCAAACCACAATTAAATTGTTTAATTATCGGTAATTTAAATGTTATAATAAGCCTAGCAATCAATAATAATAAATATTGTCTTTGCGGAAAATAACATGAAAGAACCTTCACGAAACTGAAATAGAAAAATTAAATTAACGTGGATACAAAGCTAAGCAAGTTAAGTGAACAGTGAAGTTAATATTAGGAAGCACAGAAGAAATGTAAGATTAGTGGAGCTTAATTATAAACCAATGCACGATAGAACCTAATTAAAATCATTAGGCAGAACATTCTGAGCCAGGTCTCATTCTGCGAAGCATTTTTACAGTTAGAACTAATAGCAAATCGTCGTATTATGTTCCATAAATCACATACTACGATACTATGTTAGATTTATTCAATATATAACTTGAAAATATCGTGTTAAATAATTTGAAGATGTACCATTTAAATAAGCATTAGTTAATATAACTAACTGTTAAGACTAATACAATACTATGCTTTCTATTATGATTCTATTTTTTCCATAACCTTTCTTTCATTTTCTGATTGAAAACGTCAGAGAGAAAATGGCGAATAATTTAATGAAGGCGAAACTAATCCAATCACTTTATCTTCAACAAGACTTTTTAAATCAAACCCGAACTACCTGACGCCATACTTTCTTATTTAGTAATTTGAAATTTCAGTTACCTACAACGCACTAAGAGCCTCTTGAATTCCCACAAATGGAACTATAAGCCATGAAAGTTTCTACAATAATGGCTTGAGAAAACTGTGACTCTTAAATAAACGGAATAATTTCCAGAAGAGTAAAAATAAGCAAATGAAGTAATGCTGCAATAAAATAAATATTCAAGCCTACTCATAAAGCAAGCTCATGTGCTCGGAAGATATAGAAAGAGCAGCAGCACCACAGCCACCACCACCACCACCACCACCACCAGCAGCAGTCGACGCCTTTATTTGCTAAGGTTACAGAGAGCTTTCCTTGTCATGTTGACAAAAACTGATGGAATGTTTTACTTTCCCTCATGTTTGCAAAAACTCGATTTTTTGTATTTAAATTTACTTTTTCTAATACTATGATTAGTAAGTCTCATGGGTTGTAGTTTCGTTTATTTATCACAGAATCTGTTATATTTAAAGGAACACTGCAAATAACCCTTAAATGTAGATATAAATTCCATTACTTCAAGGAATATATATCATAAAATGATGATATATGATATATACCATGAAATATAATATGAAAGAATTCACAGGCACGATCCACAAGAACATGGCCACGATCAAAAGGGTATTTTCGATACGCGCAGTCCGAAACTGGGAACAATAATTACCTTTTGTGCGCTCTGGCAATAGCTCTTGCCGTTTCATTTGCTCGCCGCAATTTTTCACTGTGTCTAATTCAAATTAATATGTAGAGGAATATAGCGTGTTATTTACATGCATTCGTTTGACAACATAATTCTGCTAATTACACAACGCGGACGTACTAATACTCACTGAATTATTTCACACGCGGTATTAATCCTCCTAATTTTACAATCGAATGAAGCCACGTCCGCGGAGAAAATCCGGCAGAGATCAAATGCTTCCTTCGATGAGAACGGTACAGCACGCAAAGCTTTGAATAACAGGATAATTAGCTCAATGAGATAATTGTCTTCTTAATTACTGCGGTTACTTTCTGGAGGAAGAACCAGGAAAATACATTACGACGTCAAAATTCCAAACTTCGTAGAGACGCTCCCATTTATGAAGACGGGTACGAAGCCCCGAGAAAGAGAGAGGAAGAGGAAGAGGAAGGAGTGGAAGAGTGTCGGAGAAGAGGGACGAGTGGGGAATAAATATAGTTATCCATCACGCAATACCGAAGTTTATCATCCCAAATGTCTTACCTTAGGAGGGCGAGAAACGTCGCTCGTAAAATAGATCAGTCCCTAAAAAAGGAAGCTTCAAGGAGAAACGTTCGTGTTTCATGGAAGAAATCAGTTTACCAAGATCTAAACCACATACACTATAACTCAAGCGTTGATACATAATAGAAATTTTGAGAAAGAATTGTATAAAAAATAAACTAAACAGATTCTAATTTTAGAGTAACAGCAATATTTTAGAAGTGATTTTTCAGAAGAGATCTTCTGTTAATTATACAAAACAAATGATTAGTTGTGTTATTTTAGACATACTCCCTAAAAACGCATCAAATGGAAAAGTGTGATTGATTATTGATGTTCAATATCAACATTTTTTCGTTTTCGAAAGATACTCGTAACAGTAATTCAGAAAATAATAGTGTGACCCAAACTGCATGTCGCATTCATTTATTGAAGACATTTTAGCTCTTGAGCGTTTTTAGCAGTGCATTCACCGCTTTAGGCGTTACAAACCAGGCCTGCTCAACTCAATAACTCCGCGAGCCCAGAGATTCTGGTCGCGAGCTGCGGTGTGTTGAGGAGGGGATGGACTTCCCTCAGCGGCCGGGGAAATGGTTTCGGGCCGGTTGAACGCCGAACAGCCATCGACTCCAAAACGCCTGGCACAGAGGCAACGTGAAATGTCTTTTGCTTTCCAGTCTTCGTACGGGTTAGTGTGCGCAAACGTGCATGACGGCGGAAATAGAATTAGAAAACAACGTTCATAAATGTAGTGTTTTTAAAACTCTCAATAACGATATGGAACTTCTTGCAAATCTTTTTGTCGTGGACCGTAAAAGTCAGATTACAAAGAAGTGTGAAGTTACGTTTTTGCAGGCTATCATATACCAAAGTATTTTTAATTTATATATATATATATTATATATATATATATATATATATATATATGTGTGTGTGTGTGTGTGGTGTGTGTGTCGTGTGTGTGTGTGTGTGTGTAAACAACTGATTGGTACTTCCAGAATTTTAAAAATTGTTGTGGATTTTTAAAATTTTAATTAGTAATTTAATTTGTAAAAAATCATGAAGGATATGTATTTAAATAGATTGGAATCATGTATACATTAAAAATAGAATGTAATAGCATGTTTTTGTACATGAAGAAGGAGGATTGAAAATGTATTTTGGATCAATGTAATTGTACAAATGCATTTTATCGGGCTCTTTTTTTGGATTATGATTCCTGCATTTTGTTTGAGACCTGAAGATAGATACAAATGTATTGAAAACACTAAAGCTGCTTATATTAAGGATGATATTATTATACAAAGGAAGAAATGTATTGTATTGTTTAGGGGGGGGTTCTATCCGACTAGAAATTTTTTTCAAGAAGAACAATGCTTGTATAACTACTGACGTTCGTACGTTTGTATTCACGTAAGTTCATATTAATCAGGGTGTATAATATTTAGAAAACGCACCAATGAAATACACGTAGAGGTGTCTCAGGGCATCAACTAACGTCACTGTAGTGCCCTTTGGACTGAGAGGTTTTGGGGTTCGCGTTCCCCACAGTGGCAGGTTTTTCGACATTGACTTGTCAGCTAGATCGAGTTCAGTCACAATCTGGAGGAGAACTCTAGCGGCCGGCTGTTCAGTTCGGTAGTTTTCCATGGATTATCCAATCAACAGCAGGAGAACGCCAGAGCCGTACCATAACAAACGGGACACGGATCGCGCACCTTCTCCTGCCCTTCCTCTTCCTTGTCGTATCCTCACCCCTTATTTATACATACTTACATGCACTACACTACTACACTTGCCGGGAGTCCAGCTTAGAGCATGCCTGGTGTGGGGCGGTGTGACGCCGGTGGGAGATTGCTGCTTGGGGAAAATTACCGCGAACCGACGTAAGTCGGCGCCGGACCTCGCCATCCAGTGGCGGAAAATCTCCACCATCTCCGCAAAAAACCTCCACTATTCTTACGGGACTAATTATGTACGGATTCACTCACACAAGCAATCAATCACCTCTATAAAAAAACTAACGCGTTTGTTGCGCCGAATTCGCAGCCTTCCCTTAGGGATCGCCGACAAACATTGTTTTCCGCCTCTTGCTGGCACTTTCGTTAAAAGACGCTGCCTGCCCAGTACTCTTCCCGCGATGACTCCCGTCCCTGAGCTCCGCTAGGGGTGAAGACGAATACTCCCAGCCGTTTGAAGCCCGTTGGGCAGGCCGGTTATATACGATCTAAAATATATCATTTTACCGTTAGTTCAATGCCCTTTTACTCTTTTCATGTTGTTCTCCACGACGAAACGTCTTTAATATCTAAGCTACAACCCGAAATTTAGGTACCTACTGCTTCTGAGTACACGGATGTATAACACATTGCCTGTCGATGTCTAAACCACATGTGGACTGCAGAAACTCTCATTTAGTTATTTGGAGAGTTTCTATTAAGTCAGAGCCAAAATTACTCAAAGGTCAAAAGAAATGTGTGTTAATATTCACTCAACGAAGCAGTATTCATTAGATGGATGAATACGTCAATAATCACGTCAAAAAAGGAAGAAAATAATTTAGGAGTACGTGTGTCACTTAAATCAAATTAAAATAATAAAACTTCACCAAGTGAACGGATTTTGGGACACACCTGCCACTGCAGAACATCCCCTCTCACATTTCAAAAACAAGCGATCCTCCACCCAATTCGAAAAGGACACTTTTCGACCGAGCCCTCCCCAAAATACTGAGCCCTCCATCCACGTGGGCGCTCCCAACGCATCAGGGGAGGGGGGGAGCAGGGACGCGTTCAGGACAAACAGTGCGTGGCAGCAAATGCGGCAACCGGCGTTCGGCGTTTGCGCCAATCCGCCCTCACCGCCCGCGGCCCACCCACAGGCTTACGCCGCCCGGCGGATAATCCGACAAAACGCCCCACGCGCGCTAATTCCTTCCCCCCCCGTCGATTCCCCTCCCTTCGCCAGCCTCCCCTCCCCCCCACATCCCCTCTCCACCCCGTCCGTCATCACCTGATCCGCCCCGTCCCACCCTGTTCAGCTCTCTCCCATCCCCTGCCCCCCTTTTATTAGATCCACCCACCGTGCGGCCCCTCCCACCCCAACCCTATTCCCCTCCCCTCCTCACAGATTCCTCACAACTACCCTCCCTACCCCGCCCCCATTCAACTCTCTCCCATCCCCTGCCCCTTCTTATCAGATCCACCCGCCCCATGCCACCCCCTCCCCCCTACTCCCTGCCGCGAGGGGGGGGTGGAGCGATAAAACGCGATAAACGTCAGCGGGGAAGGACGCGCCCAAAAAAGCGCGGGGCGGCCACATGGCGACAGCAGTCCTACATTAAACGCCCCTCGCGAGCTTCGCGCTTCCCCGCGCCCTGCCCGGCCTGTCCCGGCCCGCCCCGCCCCGCGCCGCGCCCTCGCCGTCATTCTCATAATAAATTCGATTCTCCATACGCGGCGACTGGATAAAATTCGGCGGGCCGGATTCTCTGAAGGGGCGGATCCTCCCCTCCGCGAATCCGTCAGTCTGAATCAATTGGATTCGAGACCGATACCCATGCCGCCGCCGCCGCCGCCGCCGCCGCCCGCCCACCCCGCAGCCCCGCGGCCCCGTGCCAACGGAAGCTTGTTGACATTCGTTTGACGCGTCGACGGCATACATTACGAGCTCTTTGTGGCGGGCGAATTGGGTGGCCGCGGCGCCCGCGCTTTAGATTCTATTTACCCGCGACGTTTCCTCCTCCCCTCCCGCAGGAAGAGGCCGAGGGGAGGGGGAGAGGGGAAGGGAAGGAAAGGAAACAAAAGAAGGGCGGGCGATCGCGCGACAGACGCGACGAGGCGCGTGAGTGCGGAGGTGCTGGGAGGCGTTTAGGCGGCGGCCGCATCAATCTCGTCGGAGAGCGCGAGGGACGCGGAGGTGGTGGCGGCGGGTGCGGAGAGGGGAGGGGAGGGGAGGGGAAGGGAGGGGAAGGGAGGTCTCTAAGTGGGCGAAGTAGCCGGCAACGGCACTTAAGGGAAACGGGGAATTTGCGGGTCGCGCGTGTAAGGAGTCCGGGTAGGGTCCGCGAGGGGTACTCCGAGGCGCGAGGGTTCCGGCCCCTCCCCCTCCCCCTCCCCCTCCCTCTCCACAATAGATCTATTAAGGGAGCTGATGAGGCCGTCGCGTCGGGGGATGAGGGAGGGAGGCAGGGGCAGGACCGGTGACGGAGCCGGGCGCTGGGGGGGGGGGGGGCGGCGGGGGTGAGGAGCCGACGAGGGGCGCGCGGCAGCAGAGTGGCCGCGCCGATGCCACGGCACTGCACATGTGCCCCAAAACGGCCGATAATCAATTCCTACACTGAACAGAAAACACCCATCTTTGTTGAGAGCTAATACATGGAAATTTAAGTAACCCCCGACAAATAATCAATATTGATTTTTATTCCTCAGAGGTATACTGATGAAATCATATCGGGTGACTACTACTACTACTACAGTGCGCCAGGAAAGACCACACCGAGCCGAACCAGGTTAATATTCTATTTTAAATTCTATAATTCTATTAAATATTTTATTAATGTTCATTGCAACCAGGCAAAAGGGAGACAAGTGAAGAGGACAACACTTCCAGCAACTGTTTTGATGGTGTGGGTGTACATTTCATTTTTCGTTTCCAACGAGCAGCGGTTTGTGCTACCGACATAATTCTGCTGCCCGCACTCTTACCAGCTACTGTGGGGATCTGTAACTGGCGTACTATACTACCTGGTATTGAAAAGAAACCGTTTTGTCCGTGTTTCGTAAATTCTAAAATGATTTTGCAAGTAATATCTGCAACTTTATTTCAGAAGAACTAAAAACAGTTTTTTGTTTTGTTTTGAAAAGAGTTGAATTGAAGACTAAATACACAGGACAGGCGAGAAAATGGTGAGCTTAATTGGAAGTTAATTCCTTGAGAAAAAGGCACATATATTAGCTGTTTAAAACATAAACTATTCCAGATTGTGATTATTTAAAAAGATGTTTCAAATCAAAGCTGGTTTCTCGAATTTACAGAAGAAATTTTAATAATTTTTGTTAATAACGAATTTTTTTGGTTTTTTCAAACTAAATATTCAGACACTCAATTACAGTTTTTCCAATAACAATGTTTTAAAAATATAGCTCAATCTCTTGAATGAACAGAGCGGTTAAAGTGATTTAAATATTTTGCTCTTGTGAATAAGCTGATAGGTCAACTTTCAAAATAAGATAAGCATTTACGAACACAACATAAATTTCGAAAAAAATAACTCTTTACAATAATAACAATCGACTTGTCTGATAGTAAATGGTAATGATTTAAAATTATTAACAAAGCTGAATTGTCTGTTTCTTCACGCTACAATATCAGTTCAAATAATTCCAGGATGACAAGTTGTAATGCCTTCTTATAAAAGTTGTCAGGAAAGTCAAGGAAGGCAAGGAGTACGTCAAGTATTAAATGACTTCACCAGTGTTCTAGGCATCTTGTGCATGGCGCATGTATCATTTTACAAATATGCACTGAGAGTTATACGTTTCCAAAATAATAACTGAAAGATATCTCTTCAAAACAATTTTCTCAAAGAGAAGAAAATACATTTTTCTGAAAATATTGGAAGGTATTCGAGTATTTAAAAGAAAGAGCATACATAATTTTGAGTGAAAAACAAGCATAAAAATTCTGACAATAGAGGGAAACCGTTTTGTTCAAGTGACAGGAATAATACATTGAAGGGGAAGACGGGATGTCATGAAGTCCAAGCGCGTCTTCAAATACTTTGACTGATGAGCACTTTTATCCCTAGACAAAGACCCGTGTCAAAGAAGACCCCTCTTTCCTTCCTCCTTTGTCTTTTTCTGTAGGGTTGTTGAAAAGACTTTTGATCTTTGGCAAACTTTCCATAAAATGGGAGTTTTCAGCGACCTAATCGAAAAAGTGCTGTCATTTCTCTTCTCCCCCAGTAGATACCGCTTAGTAGTACGGAAAACAAATATCATAAGCTTTTTATTTGATATTGAAATGTCAAGATTTTACAAAAGTTAGTGAACACTTCGTAACAGTGTATAATATTACCCTCACTTTAATAAATAGGCCTACACGACATAATTTTAAGAGCACAAACAGTAAAACATTAGTTCCGGCTATATATTTTAGAAACGTGAAAATATATTTAGATAGATTTATAATTTATATAATGTGCTTTGGGCATTAAGCCCGGTGGCAAATTCTTCACACTTATTGTACATCTAATACAATAATATAATACAATAAAGAACATTAAAATACATGCAATACATAAAACAATATTATTTCATTTAAGACACGCTCACTAAATACAGAGGCCTTTTCAGACTACTGATCTTATCGCTTTCAACATTATTACTAGAATTTAAGCTTGACATAAATGACTCGATGTTTGTAGGAAAAGTCTTCTTTAGTGCTGCAGGCAAGCTATTCCATTCCAGTTCTATTTACAAAAGAGTATTTTCAAAAATCAGTTCTCTGTTTCCGTGGACGTATTTTTCTAATTTGGTTGTGACGTGCTACGTAAAAGGGTTCATGCATTTTTTCCTGAATTTCTCTCCCCGGCTAATTTTTCTCTAATGCTTTGTAAAATATACACAACCTTGCTTTTTCCCTACGGCTCTTTGTATCCAAATGCATATAGTTAAATGGAGATTTTTGTTTTAAAGAATGTACTACAAGGCACGACTGTTTTCGGCATTACGAAGAGCGCATTGGAAACAATAACACGTTAAATATAGCGGTGAAATATTCGAATGAATGATGAAATCCATGCTTGCTTGCGCCAGCAGGTGAGGAGGCTGTTACCATGATGGTTGCTTCTTCAGGCTATGCCAATAAGCTTTTGCGGCTGCGTGGCTGCTTTCACATACCAAAAAGAAAGGACATTACCCAGGCAGCGTGCACACACAGAAAGCAAAGAACGATTGCAAAGAAGTAGTAGAACTTAGCAACATGTTCGCGCATGCTGTGCTTGGACAGCTTTTTTTCATCACATGCACCACTGTATTCTTCACAGAGTAGTCATGATTCATTAGGTCTCACACTCAAGACTTCCAGGATTCATTAGGCGTAACACCACTTTAGATCCCGAAATAATATTCTGCTCGGACATATCCTAATCATTCCAGGCGCCCGACGTTGTTTCGTCTCCTTTCGACCCAACCTTTCGATCTGTCTCTTTGTTATCAAACTCTCATTTTACCTTTTCTACATCGCTTTTTATTTCTGTACTTAATACACTGTATATCAACTACTGTTAAGTCTCTCATCATACACATAAATTAACACAGAAATAGAAAAATCACCAATTTTACATAATTCAAAGTATCTTTAAAAAGTCAAGATTCAGTGTATACTTTGCATCGAGAAGACGTTTGTATACACGGCCTATTAGAACAACAATACAGTTTAGCAATAGTTCAGATACTATGGAGACGGTGAAGGTACAAAGAAAAACAAAAACCAATAACCAGAAGAGAGATGAACGTCTCGGGGTACAGACAAATGTTTGACGTCTTGAAGTACAGACGAAAGGTAGACGTTTTGAAGTATAGAAGAAATGTGGATGTGCTGGAAAAACTTTTGTATTGTATTCTTTAATTACAAATTGTGTAAAGTTTCTGAAGTTATTATTGTCGTAAATTAGTGGGTTATTCTTAATTTTGAAATTGGAAGCGTTTAAGTTTAGTAAAACAGTAATTTACCATATTGCAAATCTACGGTGTACGCCGTAGAATCACCAGCCCCTAAAAATAAAATAAATGGATATTTCAATTTTTTCCCTTCATGAATTTAATTCATTAAATGGAAAAATAAGATATATGTAAGTTATAATATATATATATATATATATATATATATATATATATATATATATATAAAGTTATAACATATGTATCCGCGCCCTTTCCCCGCCGTATGTTTTTCGGCGGTGCGCCCGGGCTCCGTGCTAGGAGGGCTGACGGACACACAATGAGTGCACACACAGACACGCCCGCCCGCCCGCCCGCTCGTCAGCCCGCGCGCAACATATTGCGGTCGCCGGTGCTGTGTGTCGCCGGCTCTCGTAAGGCGCTTATGGTGGCGGCGCCGCGGCCTCTCGAGATCCCGGACGAACGCGCCGCGCTTCCGAGCCTCCACTCCGCCCACGCGGACGTGTCGGGGGGCCCCGCGCGCCCGCTTGACTCAACTCCCTGGGCCTCTCGACTGCCGCCACAGTCTGCGAGGATGCGTTTTCAAAGAAGACACATATTCCGCAAATACATGTTCCAAGAGTGGCTAACCCTCAACACATAATCAAGTTATGGTCAGTTACGGAAATAAAATAAATAAATTTATATTTTTCGGGAATATTAATGGAATATAAAATAGAGTTATTCACGTCGTCAAGTAAATACGAAGAATACTTATTAATAAAATGATAATTTTTAATACTAATAATTCATTATTATTACAATAAAATTACTCAGAATCGTTCAAAGCATAAATCAAGAAAAGTTGTTACATTCTGGAAACAAAGTGAATTGCTCAAGAAAGACCCCAGTCATTTAATATCACACAGGAAGATAAAATAATACACTAAATATTACCAATTTAAGTTAATGTTTAGTCCTAATTTTTTTAAATTTAAATATGATTGAAAATAATCTTGCAGATATGACGATAATTCATATAATTATTAGGTAATTTTGTATACAAAGAAATGTGTTAAATGTACTTGTGTAATATTCTGGTGAAACAAATATATTTCAGAGAGTATTATTTGATAATATGGCAATGGTTTTACTGTAAATTGACCATAAATTAGCAGCGGTCATGCTTTAACATTTATTTCATTTGTTTTCGACTGAAAATATAGAAAACCATATGCAGAAGTCACTTTCAACAGCAAAAACAAACATTATTTAATTATTATTCTCATCGGAAATTGAAACCGCACAGAAAACAATGATAAAAAGTCATTACATTTTTTATCACATATCATTTTGTTGGTAAGTTATATATCAGTATCGACGCACTGGGTGCAAATTAAGAAGGTGCACATTTTTTTTTTCAAAGTCAGTATATGCTAGATAACCTGCTAGATGTACCTGGCCTCCTTTATATGTATCCCTATAGCTCGTAAAAGCTTGAAGTATTTTGATATCTGACGGTAAAAAATAGAAAACTTATGTACAACATATTACAAACTCATTAGTTGTTTAGAGAATAAAAGCTTCATAGTTAAAATTTCAAATGTGTTTGTCTGAAATTAAAAATGTATAGAGGTATTTAACTTTCACATTGTATTAGTATACCCATTTTACATTATAAATCGCACTTTGGTTGAAATGAATAATTGAGAATTCTCTGAGCTTTTAGCTATCGAGAAAGTGGATTAAAAATTTTTTTTTCTTACTGCAATTGCAATTTTCTTAGCGCCATTGTAACGAATGCTTTTGTTACTTTTACTTTTAGCATTTATGTAGTTTTAATTGTATAAGTATAATAATTGTAATAGTATAATAATTAAATATTCAATGCAATTAATTTATTACAATGTTGAACCACACTTGTATTTATTCGTGGTTTAAATTTGTATTATAACAATTAAATACTGAAATGAATATGTTGAATGCACAAGTTGCGTTTAAAATACTCAAATATTGCAGATATATTCACCGAAAATATGACAAATAAATTCATTCAATATTCATTTATGGTGAAGCAGTGCGACATTGCTGTAGTATATTCCTCAACGCACTCGGAAAATAATTCGAGACGAACTGAACAAATACATTTTTCAAATGTTTCCCATTCTGACAATACGTTTGGAAATTGTATCAATAAGCTCAAAGAAGTAAACAAAGTTCTGTCACATTGCGACTGGAAAGTTTTACGCACTTCTGAAGATGCGATTGTGTGGAAACTATCTGGAAAATACACATAATGCTACTGATGATTTCGACATTATTTGGTGTGTTCTTTCACATACTATGAGTTACTTCAAAGTTAAGGAATATTTCCATATAACACGCTAAAGAAAGGTAACATTTTATAAGATTATAAGATAACTTCAACAGAAAATCCCTGTGCATTCTATTGCTGGATAAAGAACGACCCACCAGGAATCCAAAACAGTTTTCATTGGGAAAAAGTTTAGATTGATTATTTCGTGTCTGGTGAGTCTAATGCGAATGTCATAAGTCTCATAAGTGTAGTGCATGTTTTTATTTACTTTCTTGCGACCTGTTTGATACTGCCGGAACTGTACTTTCATCCGTAGGAGCAGAGGCGGATTTAAACAAGAAAATGACCCTTTGCAGCACAGACCGCAGCGGAGGATACCATCCCAAAGACCCGTTACTTCATGTTAGCTTAGTTTCCATTAAATAATTGTAAAGGTTAACGCACCACAACACCTATATTAGTTTCCATTGTTTTAGGACGCAGTCTGTCTGGTGGGTTTTTCCCTGACTAGCGGGTTTTCCTCCAGGATCGAGCGGCGGGTGATGGTGTCTTTCTGTATTAATAAATCACAGTCGCTCGGGGTGAATACCAGGCTGCCGCGTAGCGCGCAGATGTGTGAAGCACATAATCTTATTTAATTCAAATTGTGTTTTCAATCTCAGACTTGATTTTAAAATTATTTCAAACTTATTATTGTAACATTGTATGCATTTAACCTCTGATGTCTATTTATAAGTTGCTTTAAATAACGTTTGCTTACCACTAACTACTTACCACTTGTAGATTATATTACATTTAAATTTTTTAGATAACATTACTATTTAATACTTTTACTATTACTACACAACTTTTACTACATTACTCTGTATATTTATGACATGTGGTTAGGCGGAAGAGCGGGCCTGTTGGCCCGAGCCTCGCCATATTAATAAAGGCATATTATTATTATTATTATTATTTTTAGGGAAAGTGGCAGTTTTCTTCCCCCGCTGGATACTGAGATCCTGTGCCAACGTATACATTGGCTTGCGCGGTTTTCAGTAACCAGGTATCTCCCACCAGCAAGGGAACGGTCCAGCCGGGACTAGTTCTAAGATCCCGGCTGGTCTCTCGACATGTGTTGGTAATGGAGTGCATGAAATCGTGTGTGTAAGTAAGGGGTAAGGAGACGATAGACACGAAGAAGGAAATATCGCACAATACCATGGTACTTTCACTATGGTACCGCTTCGGCACTCTTCTAGTGTTGATCGGAGAAATGACAGAAAACTACCGGTCTATGCGGTCGACCGCTACAGCCAGCGACTGAATTCGACCTAGGTGTTTAGCTAGTGAAAACTTGAAACTTTCGTAGATTATATTACGAATATAGCAGGCCCACTTACAATTCACAACTCATTACGCTGCTACACTTGTTACCATCGTGTACAACTCGGAGACAATGCACCCTATGCCTTCCCACTAAAACCCAAATGAACACGAGATGTGTTTTTATGCCGTAATCTACAAGTTGATATCCTTTTGAGAGTTCTTTCAAGCCACCACCACACCACAGCTCTTATTGTCAATAATTATCTATGATGAATTCTGATAGGAAGTACATTTTATTTCTAAAGATATTATTTAGTAAATAGTTCGGAATGTTTCAACGATTTAAACTAGCGGATAATGCATCGTACCTTTCCGGTCGTTATAGGTGACCGGAATGCCCTAATGTTAGTATCTACCAAGTGTGGTTCTTTCCCATTGTAATTATTTCTAAAATCCATAGAAGCTGTGTAAAAAGTGTACGAGCTTTAAATATGTTAATATCCTAAAACGCAAACGATGAATTTAAACTAATTCTCGCGTTTCCGCTAGATGATTTGTTATAATGCGACGACCGTCGGAGTAATCTGTAGTAAAATTATCGGGATCCGATGAAAACACACACAATTACTAAAACGTGTGCTTAAACACTTAATGTAAATATAAATTATTGACTGTGCAAAACGTTGGCTATTCAAAATATGTCATTTTAAATATATTTCATTGAGAAGGCAAATAGAAAATCGGTCCATTAGGTGTGTTCAGTAGTATTAGTGCTGAAATATGGTTTAGAAAAATATTTTAAAGAAACTTTGAGGTCAGTGTAGCTTAAACTCTGACCTGGAGAAATTAATTTTGAAATTACTACTCTTTTCCTTGGGATACTGTTTACCCTTTTCACCCCGCTCACGCCCGGATACTCCGGTATGTTTTGATCAGCGCTCTACCATGAAATTCACCCTCAGGTTTCAGAACCCCAAGGAAGAAAATGGAGAAGAGAGATTACGAAAAAAAGTAAGGAGAACTGTCGCGTTTACATAATACAACCCAAGAAAATATATTATCACGAAGAATAGAAAGCAGTAAAATAATCACTACAAAATAGTGGGTACATAAAGAATGGTAACTAATCATGTTTTATGTATTATGTTACTAAATACAATAATGAACGTATAAACTACATTAGAAAATTAGAATTATGGTTTGTGGCGATTTAAAAGTTTCATGATGTATTATTTACAGAATAAGTAGTAAAGTGTCTCCCAAATAATAACTATAAGAAAAACAAATGAACGGCAAAAACGAATAATAACTAGAAAATCTGAAGATCAGAAAGCAACGGCTAAGTAAGGACATTACATAAGAAATTGAAACGTGAAGGAGATGCATGAAACTCAACAAGAGAAAACAGCGTAAGGAGGCGTGTATGGACAAATAACTAAACGTAGGCTTCTTTGGAGACCAGTTTGGAAGTGAGCAGACGAAGGGAGCCAGCACCAAGATGGAAGAAGGAGAAGAAAAAGCGGAAGAGGGATGGGAGATCGATGAGGGTGGAAACTGTTTACAGCCCTCCACCCACGCGAGCATAACGCGACTGCAGCGAGGACGACCGAAGTTAATAACCTCTTTTTAATTCCAATAATGTAATTAGCATGAGGCCGCAATAATACTGTTCCGCACTCTTATCTGTAAATATTTTATGTACCCTCCAATGCGGAGAGAACACGGTTTGTGAAAAAAAAGAAACAATAACACCGTTGGTTATAGCGGGCCGTAATCGCAAAGAAGAGTCGTAATTTAATTAGTGAAACCCTATTTGAGTAATGAGGTCTAATAAATCACAGATTAATTACCCCAGGGAGCAGAGTCTCGTCGAGAAGAACACAAGTAGGAAATTTTATGAAACACAGGGGAGCGGACTGGATTTGAAGGGGAGGGAGGCTCGAGGGGGCAGTGACTGAAGGGAATAACCATCATAAATCCCACCATTAACAATGCACGATCACAATCAGAGTAACGAAATACATAATTAAATATCGCATTACAGCGTTGGCAACGCAACCTCCATTATAAATTGAAAAGGGGCGCCTGTAGGGCGTGAGGGCCGCGGGCGGCGCCGATCCGCAGCGGAGCGAAGTGGAGGGCGCCGGCGGCCAACTACGCCCGCGGGCTGAGAAACGCAATGGCGGGAGAAGAGGCGATGAAGGTGGTGGTCGTGGTGGTGTTCATGATGGTGGTGGTCGTAGTAGTTGTGGTCGGAGTGATGGTGGTGGTAGTGGTTGTGGTGGTGGCCATGGTGGTGGCGGCTTTGGTCGGGGTCTGCGTCGTAGTCGTGGTGGCGGTAGAGGTGGTGGCCGTTGTTGGGGTCGTGGTGGGGGTCGTGGTGGTGGCCGTTGTTGGGGTCGTGGTGGGGGTCGTGGTGGGGGTCGTGGTGGGGGTCGTGGTGGGGGTCGTGGTGGGGGTCGTGGTGGGTGTCGTGGTGGGGGTCGTGGTGGGGGTCGTGGTGGGGGTCGTGGTGGGGGTCGTGGTGGGGGTCGTGGTGGGGGTCGTGGTGGGGGTCGTGGTGGGGGTCGTGGTCGGGGTCGTGGTGGGGGTCGTGGTGGGTGTCGTGGTGGGGGTCGTGGTGGGGGTCGTGGTGGGGGTCGTGGTGGGGGTCGTGGTGGGTGTCGTGGTGGGTGTCGTGGTGGGGGTCGTGGTGGGGGTCGTGGTGGGGGTCGTGGTGGGTGTCGTGGTGGGGGTCGTGGTGGGGGTCGTGGTGGGGGTCGTGGTGGGGGTCGTGGTGGGGGTCGTGGTGGGGGTCGTGGTGGGGGTCGTGGTGGGGGTCGTGGTGGGGGTCGTGGTGGGGGGTCGTGGTGGGGGTCGTGGTGGGGGTCGTGGTGGGGGTCGTGGTGGGGGTCGTGGTGGCGGTCGTGGTGGCGGTCGTGGTGGCGGTCGTGGTGGCTGTCGTGGTGGCGGTCGTGGTGGCGGTCGTGGTGGCGGTCGTGGTGGCGGTCGTGGTGGCGGTCGTGGTGGCGGTCGTGGTGGCGGTCGTGGTGGCGGTCGTGGTGGCGGTCGTGGTGGCGGTCGTGGTGGCGGTCGTGGTGGCGGTCGTGGTGGCGGTCGTGGTGGCGGTCGTTGAAGTGATTGCTAAAATGAGGCAATCTTATGGGAATGCTAAGAACACAGAGAGAACTGAAGATGTACGAAAGAACTTTTTCAGGTACATGAGGATTTTCTCTTATTTTGTATGTTATGAAATCTTGAAAAGATAAGACATAATGAGAAGTAGGTAGTGATCATCATGAGGTCTAAAGGGTGTCATAACTAGAGTTAACACGATATATTGAAATTAAAGTATGTGCATATAAGAAAATGAATGAAAAAATATGCCAGTATAAACTAATAATGAGAATAAAATAGAGAAATTAAACAAATTGATTTGAGGCGAGTAGTAAAAACATACAAAATAATTCTACTTGGAAGTGCTTAGTGTGTGCTTGAATTACGTTTCGAAAGACAAACATAACAGAAATGTTCATAAAGAGTAATTCTATTTACTACATTATTGAAAATACATCTATCTAAACAAAAATATTCTTTCAGAAGTTGAAAAGTCGAAAAGCATCATAGTTCCAAATACATTCCTGTAAATAAATGATTACAATGATGTCCAGAAAGATGACAACAATAACTAGTCAATTCAATGAACCAACAAAAAAGAAACACGCGTACCAAATGAAGGGACAATACAAAGACGAGAGAAATCAAATAAAATTAGACGAGAGGCAATAAAATAGATGTGGCGGCCATTACGAAGATCCGGCAGCGAACGCAAGAAGAACAAGTGAAGCGCGAAAAGCAGGTCATCAGGCGAGGTCGGAGGCGATGCTGGGGAGGGGAGAGGGGAAGGAAAGGGAGGGGAGGGGGGGGGAGGGGAGGGCGCAGCCCCGGGGAGGCACGCGGCCAGTTGCCCGGGGCGCGATAGCAGCAAAGGACGCTGCATGAGCACAGTGAGCCAGAGGACCCCGACAGAGGGAGTTCATCACACGAAATGCCTACACTGCCAAACCACATGCTTTGAAATACGTGAAATACGTCATTCACTTGACAGATATCGAAAAAAAAATATTACTATAAATTAGGAACATTTTTTAAAAATGTACGTATTAAAAATATTTTAATATTTTAGTTTGTGTTTGAAAGACACATAATACGATTGATTTCTGTTTTCCATAATATCAAATTTGGTACTAAGGATACAAATATTGAAATATATAATTTTATATTGCAAATAAAAATTTCATTAAATGTTACCTTTGAGAATGAAATTCTTTTCATTTACTCATGTTAACTCACAAAAACAAAAAGAAATTGAAACTGTGATTATCAAAACCCTTCAATGAAACCCTCTACAAAGAAAAATCCTTATATTGTAGATATTATGCGGACTTCGTACCTTGTTACCGTACCCTTCGTAATAAGTAATCGTAATAATATAAAACCATCTAATATATATAATTTAATACTCTAATACAATTATAATAACCAATAATGAAGAAAAAACTGGATGGTTCGAGTACCGTTATTTAAATTTTCGTCATAATACAAATTAAGATATAATAATATTGTAAACAACATTCTTCTCACTGTGTTTTATAGGTTATTTTGACAATAAAAATTATTTTACTAAACAAAATGACCGACCGGCAACTGTCGATAATCTTTATATTTCGACTTGTACGTCGAACAAAACATAGCATAATACCGCATACTTGATAAATTGATAATGTGTAAAAATAATTAACTTATTGAAATAGTATTGTTTTTTGGTTATTTCGGATTAATTAAAATGATAAAATAATTATTAAAAACTATACGTTGTCACACAGTTAAATTATATATTCAATTCGATAATCTTTATATTTCGACTTGTACATCGAACAAAACATAGCATAATACCGCGTACTTGATAAATTGATAATGTGTAAAAATAAGTAACATCATATTGAAATAGTATTGTTTTTTGGTTATTTCGAGTTAATTAAAGTGATAAAATAATTATTAAAAAATATACGTTGTCACAGTTAGATTAAATATTCAATTTCCATAGGTTTAATTCAAGTGAATGCTATTTTAAAAAACACATTTACTATCGCTCTCATTATTTAGTTCAGATAACTTCTGCGTCGCTAGAGTACACCTAAATATTGCAACACAACTTGCAGAACAATTGAAAAGAATTACAAAACTTTAAAAAATCTAATTTCGTGTCATCAAGAGAGTGGGAAACATTTGTTCAAGACTCAGGCCACAGCATCCCAGTTTAATATAAAAACGTCAATACATTCACAATTATATTTCGTGGAATGATTTTTCACCGTATCGCTAAACTAAAGCCGCTCTGATCCGACTGAAAACTTTCTGGTCTTTTGAGTCCAAGTAGGATGTGCTATAAAGTTATGGACAATCACCCTGTTTTCCAGTGTGAGTTCGGAAAAGATCGCAGGTGGTCGACGAGCTATTAGTTAAGATTCTGATCGAGGAAACGCCTGGAAAAGATCGTTGTAAATCACGAAAACGACGGAACAGCGTCGTTCGTCTCAAGAACTCTATTTCCAGAAAGCAAGTAGTTAGATCCAGCTAATTCGCTGCGGTCAAAAATTCATTGTCGATACTCGAACTCAAGATCACTACAATGCTTTAGTTGCGGGCTTGCGACTCCCAATGTAGGACCGATACGTAGGGGCGAAATAGATCCATGAGGATTCCTTGTTTAAAACAAATGTTCACTTTATTATTACTATTATTATTATTGCTATTATTATTACTATTATTATTACTATTATTATTATATTTTAAAGTGAATCATATTTCTACTGCAGGAAAATAAAGATTTTTCAAAAACATATATTGAAGGTAATACATTTCTTTTACATTTTTGAGGCCCCACTTAAGGGAGAACCTGAGGAAAGTTACCCCATCTGCCCCTCCCTCTGGAGGCCCCTGCCGAAACACTTCCATTATTTTAATTTTTGCCCCGTTTTGTGGTCCACCGCTCCACTGTGCAACGTCCAGCGACCTCCAGGGCAGGCGGGGTAAACTCATTCCCGGTTTACTGTTTCCACAAGATTCGTTCTCACGACCCGCGCCACGGCGCTGCCGGCCACGCACCGGGGCGCTGGAGCGTGGGATGGTATCATCGCCGGCGGAGGGTGGCAACGGCCGGGGCGCGTTCAGAAATTGGGTTCCCCGATAGACCGGGTGCGTTCGACTAACTGCTTTTTGCGAAATGGCTGCCGTTTTAGAGCGGGTCATTTTAAGTGACAAGAAGGAGGAACACCTAGGAATTCTTTCAGGATTTGGCAATGAACTAGTTTTAAAATTTCTGGATATATAGAAGACATTTTACGATTCTTGTAGGCCACTTAGAAGTTGTAATATTTTCCATATGAATCTATATCATCCGAAAAGGTTTTGTGCTTGTTAAGAGGAATCAGTTTCTTGTACAATCTATTTTCCACCATCTTTGCAGTTACATGCACAAAAATAAAGGAACATTTTCTTTGGTAGCTAATCTTAAAAGCTTCACGCCTGAATACTTATCCTTTTGATATTAAGAGCACTCTTTGAGTAAATTATGTACGAACTTTTTCAGAGTCTCTATGCTCGTAAATCGCCTCAATCAGAGAGAAGTAAAAAGTCTCACCCCAAGTAGATTGAAGGTCCTGGCGGCTTCATACAAATGAAAAATATTTACAGAAACTTATACTGACGTTTTGAACGGCGAGAAATGTATTTACGTCTAATTGAGAAAATCCCTCATGAAACAGATAGTCCAAGCACACCGAAGGGTTGTTTCTACATTATGATTATACATTTTTAACAGAGGTCAGATTTATAATGTAGAACTGCAAGGAGTATGTGTTAAATCTGGTATGTGTTAAATCTGTTGTAGTTCACTGCGAAGAAGAGACAAGAAATTGAAACCAATGCAGGCATTTTTATTCACGACATACAGAAATTATGTTTTACTGGATCATAAAATAATAAACCAAGTTATTAACTGTCATCGAGCCTTGTATGAGAACAATTTTTCCATACATCTATCGCATAAACACTCATCACACTATAAAAACCACAATAAAATAAGCTTTGGGGAATAATATAAAATTTCTCAGGAGAGATTTTTAGAACGCAATACAATCCATGAAATAAATTGTGTAAATACTATTAGCAAACAATCCGCAAAGTCCTATTGTGCCTTTTGCAAATCCACTGCGGAGATAATGGAAAATAAATTGAAATGAAATCCCGTATGCATGCATGATATTCCCATTGACGAGAATTTTTTAAACATAATAGTTACGCGATAAATGTACATTTTTGTTTTTATTTAGAGAAAAGAGTTCCGCCGAGTTCCGCCGTGGAAATATCATGGCTTATGGAATTCTACCTTGGAGGTAAATATAAGAACTACTTCTGCATCAATGGTCCTGTACATCAAGAAGTAATAGTTTGATCGTAGTTGTCAATTTTATCTTGATATATGGTATCTTGCAAAACTTATTATAAAACAAACGTAATGAATATGGTAATAAAAATATCATATCTACCATTTCTTGTTTAAAAAAGAAACATTTTGCAAATACCGTTCGCATCTCACTTGGCCACCTTGAACACAAACTTCCAGTGAAACAGCGTTACGTTTAAAAACTAAAACTTTTGCACTTCAAAAACAGAAACAATTATCGTAATTCAATTCATTGAAATACACACAAATAACAGGGAACTGCTATTAAATAGTATTCTACAGGGAGCTACAACATTACACTGCATGGGACTTTGTTCATGAAATAACACAACCAGAATTTGTACCTATAATATCCTAACAATAACGACTGACGTTTTATTTAGCCCATTCCCTAGAAAACAAACATTCTAAAATGGCCACCAGCAATTTCTCAGAAATATAAACATCGAGTAAACAGACGAAGCAAGATAAATGCTGAATACCTGTGCTTATGCAGTTTTACCTGCTACAACACATACACGCTCTACTATGCAGCGTACCTGCAGAACAAATAGACCCAGATTATAATCACTAGCAATCGCTATGTTTACAACCAAAAGTGTGAATCGATTCCATTCTACAGGGAGCCTTAGTATGCAACATCTCCAAAGATACATCCATGTTATGAAACATTGATGTTCAAAATCAAAACATTGATGTTAATAGTACATCACACAAAAACCATTGCAGTTTTCAAAATACATCGATGCTTTAAAAATTAATTTGCTAACCTCTAACCTTAATGTTTTCAGATGGAGAAGATTTAATTTAACGAAACAAGACCTAACACAATAATAATAATAATAATAGTAATAATAATAATAATAATAATAATAATCACAGAACAACATGCGTGTTTGAAGTCACAGCGTATCTGCTCCACAAATAAACTCACAGATTATGATCACTATCAATGAGTATAAATGAGGGGGTCATAGTTCGGGGGGGAAGCCATGCCCCCTCAAAATGTTTAAATCTTCGTTCGTTACCTTCTTCTATTGGTCAAAATTGAATAAAATATTTATTTATGTTAGAATTATGTGATTATTTAAAAAATGTCGTATAATATCATAGTATACACACTTCAAAACAATATACAATATAATTAAAAAGGTTTAACAAAAATCTCTGATGGCCCCCTTCAAAAAGGCCGGCTGGATCCGCCCCTGCGAAATCCCCACAACCAACGGTACGAATGGGTAGCATTCCACAGCGGAATATAATTCTGAAATCATGAACTTCGATGTTGTTCTCCTACCTGAGAGTCCTGCCGCACAAGACCCGCGTCGACAGGGTCACGCGGCCTATCACTCATTGCCTCATTGTCCGCTTGTCGCGCTGCGGCAGCTTCCAGCCACCCCCACCCCACTCCCCGCGCACTGCTGTGGAGACACTGGTCGGGTCTCCCGCAGCCGCGCCGCCCGGCCCGGCCCTGCCCTGTCCTCGATTGAATATCACATACAATTAACCCGGGTTTCATTACGAAATGGACTCCATATTTCATGAGCTCTCTACACAGAGCAGCACGAGAGTAGGTAGCGCAGCAGTGTGATTGAATTGGAACAAATAAATTCATTGCCGTATACAGAATTCAAAAACAAAAACAAAAAATGACGTGGTACGGTGTGCGTGCGTGTGTGTGTTTGTGGGAGGGGGTGCGGGTAAGCGATCGGTTCGTTTTACGTTTCCAATCATGCAAATGAATCCACTGCACTAAGTCGCAGGGCAATGAGTCATGTGTATTACCCTCACGAAATAAAATGGAATTGCACTATTTGACAAAGGAGCTGGATGGAGACATAAAATGTGAATTCCTAAACATATTTCGCTGGAAGTGGATTTAACGAGTAACGAGATATTGATGTAGTTCAACAAAGCAAACCTGTACCTTATGGTGAGATAACGAAAAGCAACTTATGTTATTCATGATCATTGTGCAATTAAATATACTAGAGTGAGGTGAATTGTTTCGGAATTTTGAACACCTCGTTTTTTTCGATGATACCATGAAGATGATACATCAGATTTTGCACGTAGGAACACCTGCGCAATACAACTGCACAGCATGTACTTCTAGTTTTTATTTGTGTGTGATTTTACTTGTCGAGTGACTAACATCTTTGGCAGCATTGGAGAGTCACTTAATTTTTGTATCTTGTATATTATTACCTTATGGTAGTACTGATTTAGAAACTAATTAAATATATGATAAAAGTTTAATGGTCAATTTCTATTAATTGAATATAGTTAAATAAGTTCAACACTTTTATTATATTCAACCCTTGCAGTGGTTTCCTGCAATGAAATGCACTTAAATGAAGCATACTGAAGAAGGTATATATTTTTAGGAGTTGAAAATACCTCTCAAAGAACGATGATAACTCTTCTAATCACAGGAAATTATTTTGTCAATGTCTTATGCCAATTATTGGCTTAAGGGATAAAATAACAGTAAGTTATTTAAAAATTAAATAACAGAAGTTGTACTACATACTACAGTAATAGAGTACACAAGACGATTCTCTTTTTCTTTCCGTTTGCTCAGACCCGAATAATTTTATTATCGTTCATTATTCGTTATCCAAATAACTGGAAAAGATTCCACAAAACATCCCATTTCTTTACGTCATTTGCTCCACACTTGCCATGATAAACTCCACGCTTCCACCTTTACCCAACTACATGGCTGGCAGGCAGACCCTAGACAAGAGCTGGACGTCCACGTGCCGTAATTACAGTAGTTATCCACAAGGCGCCGTGGGTGGGCGTGGCCGCGGCCAGGGCTTCGAGCGACAGCATCGGCGCTCCCACGCCTGGCAGACAACCACTCCGCCCCGCACTCCGCCCCGCACTCCGCCCCGCACTCCGCCCCGCACTCCGCCCCGCACTCCGCCCCGCACTCCGCCCCGCACTCCGCCCCGCACTCCGCCCCGCACTCCGCCCCGCACTCCGCCCCGCACTCCGCCCCGCACTCCGCCCCGCACTCCGCCCCGCACTCCGCCCCGCACTCCGCCCCGCACTCCGCCCCGCACTCCGCCCCGCACTCCGCCCCGCACTCCGCCCCCGCACTCCGCCCCGCACTCCGCCCCCGCACTCCGCCCCCGCACTCCGCCCCCGCACTCCGCCCCGCACTCCGCCCGCACTCCGCCCCGCACTCCGCCCCGCACTCCGCCCCGCACTCCGCCCCGCACTCCGCCCCGCACTCCGCCCCGCACTCCGCCCCGCACTCCGCCCCGCACTCCGCCCCGCACTCCGCCCCCGCACTCCGCCCCGCACTCCGCCCCACCCCACCTCCTTGCTGCCCATCCCATCTCGTCGCTCGTCTCCGCCCCGCCCCCTCCCTCGGCCCGTGCCTACCGCTGGCGCCCCCGCCACCCCAGCCCATTCCCTCCGTCCCCGCCCCGCCTCCGCCCTGCTCGGCCCGTGGCCGCCGCCGGCGCAGCCGCTGACGCAGCGGCCATTCATCGCCGAGCGACGCTAATCGCCACGTGCCACTCCCTCGGCGGGCCGCCTCCGCCAGCGCCTCCGCCGCCGCCGCCGCCGCCGCCGCACGCCGGCAATCGCCATGGGAATCTTGTCCACCGAGACCGCGTGCGCTGGGAAAATGCCGTCTGACTGAATGCGCGCCGCCCCTTGGCTGTCCCCAAGGGCGAAGCCGCCGTCGACGCTAAAGTGAAAGCGGCCGGGCAGATATTTCGCCATAAAAGGTTTCGGAAAGGGTGTTAATAGTGCGTGTCTTGTCTACGGGGTCAATTTATGTGGAATGTGGAGATAATTCAGGGGGCAAGATATCTCAAATTTCTATTAATCCTGGACTCTTATCTGGTGATGAATTAGATTATTCTGCCTTGGATTCTCAGGTTATTGCATTACACTTGACCACATTACGTTAAGTACTTATATTAGTGTAGAAATAAATAATTAAACGAAATATATTAAAAGAAGAAATATTCTTCAAATTGTTTTACAAAACAATTATATATGATACGAACTAAATTAATTATGGAGATATCAATAATTTCAGATAATTTCATAAAATATTAAATCAAAATTTTTTATATTAAGAAAAATTGTAGATAGGATCGACAATGATAGCGGTGATGATAAGCTATCTTAAAAGTTACGTATATGGTTTCGGAATCCACTATGAGTAACAAACGTTTTCCAAGGTCCAACTCCACTTCTTTACTTCTTTCCATCCATCATACTTGTCACTAGCAAAGCTGATTTTCCTCAGGTTAAAAGTAACAGAATAGTATCGATTGTTCTCAGCATAATGCGGACAGAATTATGGGCTGTCGGCAATTGCTGCAATACACGGCTAGAATGTGATTTCACTTGTAGCAAGCGAAAGCGAAAACGTCAGCTGCCGTAGTGAATGTATGAAGGACTGCTATACGGTGTCCAGGCAAAAGATGTATGTCATGTTAACCATGATTGGTAGTTGCTAATGAACAACGTTAAGAAGCAATGCAGGCAAAATCAAGGTACAATAGAGGCACATACAAGAATGACAATCCAAACTTCAGTTACGGAATAAATTAACGCGCATCTGTTTTTGCTACGGACGTGTATAAATGCATTGCTGTAGAGAGCTGAAAATGGATAAAGTTAGACATACTCGTATATTCGTAGGGACTGTAGTATAAGAACCCCAAAACTCTTCTTATTGTAACTATAGTCAACAAATTATTGAAGAAAGCGAGATCGTTATTCTTTGTTAAGTAATAAAGGCAAAGGACATTTTAATATGGAAGAATTAAAAGAAATATAAGCAAATGCGTAATAAGAGGAAAAACCGAGGGAAATAATATTTATATATTATATGAAGATTCACCCCGGAATTAACATAAAGGAAGAATGAAAGGAAAGGCAAAAGCACCAGACCACAAATCTCACATATAAATGTGTACAAGTATTGCAAGTCACGCCCTGCGTACAAGGGTTGTAATAGTCGTAAATGCACAACATTGGCTTCATTGCTGCAATCCAAAGCTGCACTCCGAACAATAAGAAAAGTGTTAAAGTTGTAACATTGTACATTCACCAAAGTCTCAACTTTCACAGAAAAAATAAATATGAGAGGATTATTAGAGTCCATTATTGCAAGGGTTGGGTAAAAAGTAATGAGAATTTTATTTCTCTGAAACCGACTTTATTGACAGATATACTTGCATTAAAACACCTTTAATTGCCTTTAATTGACCCCATTATTAATGACTTTTGTCAAATGTTAGGAAAGGTATCGTACACCATCTGCACACACTCTTCTAACAATCGTTCCTTTTGTCATGAAAGATAGCAGCACGTCGACTCACCGCCTATAAGTTCAAGCGATATTCTCATTACTTTTATCCAACCCATGTATATGCATTAATACAATAAAAGAGTTCGTCAACATTGCAACGAATACAACTCAGGGCTCACTTGGTGCTTCATACCAAGCGATTTTCGAGATGTTCAGACTCAATCATTTCCTTTATTCCCCAACTCCCATATTTCCCCATTCCTACGTTTATTCGTTCTTTATTGTACGGCTCATTCCACATCGTCATCCCAACTAAACTGTTTCCAGCTCAAAATCATTGCTCCCTGAAACTGATCATGCCACCTCAACCTACCACCCAGGCACACATAGTACTCGTATGACTCATTGGCACACGTAGTATTGCACCTTACGAGGAACACGTAGAGAAGTCTCTCCGCCGTTTCCCAACACGCTCTAATCCTCGCACCACGGACGAAAGAACAAAAGCGCGAGACGGCGGCGGCGGCGGCGGCGGCGGCGGCGGCGGCGGCGACGCCTTCAGAAGCCGGAGACGCAGGCGGCAGAAATAACAGGGGCTTGCCATAGCGCCCCGCTCGCGGCGGAGCACGTTGGGGCAAGATCTCAAAAAAGCTGGCCAAATGCGCAAAGTTACCCAAATTTAATAAAACTTTATATACGATGGTTTTTGAGCTCGCTGGTTGGAATTTTAATGTCACAATTGCAAAGAAAATTTTAATAAACGTCTTAAAATAATTTAAATTTAATAAACGTCTAAAAATGTTTCAATTTTCATAAAAATTTGTTAACCAAGTTTTGTGGGTTCATAGATTCCGATGTTAACATTGCAAAAAGCAAAATGGCAGATCCGATTAAGCGGTTAAAAATTGAAAAACGTCTCAAAATGTTTCCGCACGAAATGCAGAATAGCAGCTATCACTGCTTTTTTGGACATTTTTGTATCTAAATAGGGGAGAATGAATTTTTGCAATTTTTTTTGTGGAATTCTATGGAACGTATAACTGGTTTCCACTAAAAAAACAAATGAATTTCATCCTTTTTTTAAACATAAATTATTAATTAAATAAATTTAACTTCTTTTATATATTAGCAATACATGTAAAACATTGAACTCACCATCACCATTTTCGTCCATTTTGAATGATGGAAATTGCTCACAACCGAAAACAGCTGCTCGCTCAACGGCCACGTTTCCAATGATGCAAAATGTCACTGTGACGCCTCGGACCTTCTCTAACCATGGAATTAGACACTCCAGGAACCAGTCTACACAACTACTTCCTTCAAATTCCCTAAAAAAAAACTTTTTTTTCGACTTTTGGCCAGCGTTTTGCGGTCTCGCCCCAACGCGCGCGGGCGCGGCAAGGCGCGGTGCGGCGCGCGGCCCCCGCGGCGCCGCCGTCAGCGCAGTCTATGGCAGCGCGCGCGAGGCGGCGGACAGGCATTGTGCACGGCTCCAGCTCGCGCCCCGCCCCTTTCCTCCTCCCCTCCCCTCCCCTCCCTCCCCCTTCCCCTTCCCCTCCGCGTCAAGGGGACGCCGAGCAGCGTGCGACGCGGGGGTAGACTTACTCGCGAGACTCCTCGCCAGGCACCTCAGAGAGTAGTTTCAGATATCGTACATACATGATGAAATGTAGTTTAAAAATTATGTGTACTACGTAACCTTTGGAAGACATAACTTAGTCGAACAATAATGCATTTATTAATTAATATAATATTTATTCTAATAAAGTTATTGAAAAAATCGCACGAGACACCGTCAGCAGTGGGTGCTTTTGAAGGACTTTCATTTCAAAGATTAAAATCCTTAATGAAGAGCTTCATGGCGCACTGTGATAGTCCGATTGTTTAAGAAGATGAGATATGAAAATATTTTGGGCTGTGGGTAAACCGTCAAAAACAATGATGCGATTTCAAACTCCGATAAAATAATTAACTATCGTGAAATGTAAAAAAAAATATATTTTTTTAAAACAAAATTTTTACAACACATTAAAACAACACATTTTTTTAAAACACAGAAATGCCTGTGCGCATTTCTTTACTATCAATAAATAGGTTATTGAGCTACTTTTCTATAGAAGACCGTGAAGTAATTTTAGGGGGACCCTGAGGGGGGCCATCAGATGAAAGTTTGGTGTATTTTGATTGTTGCAACTGGTTGCCAGAACCACTCGAAAGAATCGATTTTAGTTCCTCTCATAATTGTTATGGTCGGTTCGACCCATTGCGTATTCGGCATCCAACACCACACGTGTCAAAGATAAAGTCCAAAATGTATCCCGACATCGCCCATACATGCACGCACCCCGTCCGTAGGGAGCATCTTTTACCCTTCTGTTTCATATACATCTTAAAAATTTCGTCATTGAAATATACATTCTACAGACTACTAAATTATTACAAAGACCAATGGTAATACTACGTGACAGAAAGCTGTAATACCATTAATCTCTCCAATAATCCTACTGATAGCTTCAATTTGCTTGAACTTGCATTTGAAAAGAGTAAACTTGAACTATCTTCTGATTCCCAACTAATAAACGAGCGACATTAACGAAAATCAATATACGAAGCCCCCTTTATTCGAGAATAGGTTTTCGGCGCTGCGAAGTCTCAAAGGGGGGCAATAAATCATCGATTTTGGGCTCAGTAGATCAGGCGAATTTCGCACTGTGCAGCGTCAGGGCCTGCCCTCCCCCCCCCCCGCCCACGCGCTCTTCCTACGCGGCGAAAGCTCCGGGGGCTGCACAGGGGTGAAGTGCCGCGGTAATTAATTAACGAAAGGTACAGGCGCGCGCTGATAGGACGGGTCTCTCTTATTAAGAGTAATGGCCGCCGTTTGCGGCAACGTGCTGCTGGTGAGACACTGACCAGCTGCACGCCGAGTGGTTGCAGATCGTTGCGGAGGCGATGGGTGTCACGAAAAGAGAAACGAGAAGAAAATGGATGCGGAAGCTGGAGGGTAAGCGAAGTGATTGTAAATGATGGTAGAAAAGGGGTGAATTGCGAAAGGAAAAGTGCTAAAATTGCAGGAGAGTGCTGGAATGGAAAAAATGATATATAATTCCGCGCGAGTACTAAAACAGAAAGACGACGTACAAGGTGTTTGAGTAGTGTGATGGTAATTATATGCTACGCGCCGCAAAACGTATGTTTAAAAGAAAAATGTAGGCACTGACTACGAGATTGTTATTTCAAAATGGGTAAATCTTAGCAATATGTACTTCTTATTGCGAACTTGTCTAAATTCCACGGAAACTAAGCAAAGTGCAAAAAACTTCTTATCGGTGTAATTCACAAATGAGAACAATCACACTACAAAAAATACTTAAAAATCATTGTTTAATACAATAATTAGGTAAAAGAGCTACGTAATGCTTAAAAGTTTGAACACGTCATGAAATGAATGGAGTTTTTACCAATACTGAGAAAATTCCGCAATAATTCCGGCAGGCTAGAATTCACTAAAATTTTACGAACAAAAAGTGGCATATAGCCATCAATAAACTATAAAATTCCCTTCATGACTCATCCGTAACTTAAATACACGTTTTCAAAAAGGACAAAAGTTTATGTCTTCAATAAATAAACATGTAATCCTGTGAGATGGCAGAGATCGTTAGGGCAGTAGCGCCGAAGCGGTCTCGGGACCAGAAGACCGCGTATTCGAGTCCAGCCTCGGGTATGGGTGTATTCATGTATGAGTGTGCTGTCTATACGTGTGTGCCGTCCTTTCATCCCTCACTATCATCATCGTCATCTCATCATCCATACCCCCATCTTGTGGATAAAAATCGAGATTCAGCTAATGCCCCCCCCCCTCAGAAAGGTTCTTGCACCGGCTGAAGCAGGATGCACGTGTGGCCCGAGTCGGAATACACGCGAAAAAATAAACATATTGATGATTTTCCTCCTCCAACCAAACTCTGATCGGTAAACGCGCTTTCATCTCCACGTGCTGAAAGCAGCCAGCGATCGGTCGGGGCGATAGGGAGGTCAGTGTCGGAGGCGAAGGAGATATTTGTGGGAACGGCATAAGCGCGCAGGGTTGTGTGTGTGTGGTGTGTGTGTGTGTGTGTGTGTGTGCGCGCGCTGCAGCGACAGCCAGAGCAGGCGGGCATCCATCGTACACACGCCTCATGCAAGCGCTTTAATACGAGCCGGGGAGGGGGAGGGGGCGCCGACGTGCTTCTGGTGCGTGATCAGGTAAATGTTCCATCGACTAGACGAGCTAGAAGCCGATGCAAATGGGCGTTTCCAATTGAATGTCCGCCGGCCGAGAGCATCCGGAACAAAAGGTAAACGAGCCGGCGATGTAACGATTTCGTTCCCGGGGAAATTAGATATTGTGAATGGGTCAAATGGATGTTCAGGTGGAGCTAAAGATTTTATGCGGTAAATGTTTTGGGGTGACTGAAAGCGGTTTTTGAGCAGTGTTTACACACGTTGTACGATATTCTGTAAACTGCTTCTCTTAATAAGAGAGAATTTATACTTTTGATCTTGATACGATAAATAACCTTTCATTCAAAAGAGCTGATTTTGGTGATTGAATGGTTTTCAACAAAGCTGTGATTTGAAAACATAACTTTGTTTTATATAAAATATATGAAAAAGAGCAATAGAGGTGATAACATGTAAATTGAAGAAACCTTTATGAATGGGATGGTAAATGTTGCTGTGAAAACAGTAAGAATATTTTACACAAAGAACATTAAACTAAAACTACCGAAGTACTGTCATCAAAAATAAGTCGTTCATTTATACACGATTGTATGAAATTGTGCAGGATTAAATATTAATTTTTGGTGATGGTGGCAATCTTACATTACGAATAATGTGAAAATATTTGCATTATTATAAAACGTCATTTGATATTCTTAACATATATGATATAAATGAGAGAGAATTCCCCTTCGTAATAAAACACATACAATGAAATACGACTTTGATAAGTGACCATGCATATACTTATCCGATATCCCAGGACATTATGATGTTAAAACGTACCTGCAAAAGAGAAGAAAATCAGTGTAACATGAATGCAAGTAATAAAGTGAAGATAAGCATAGAACATTGCGAATGAAAATCAAGAACTAATCATGCATCAGTTCATTAAATACTTTCTTTCAGCAGATATCATGTAGGAAACCATCAAGATCACGATAAACAAGTTCTGCTGATTATAATACTAAACTGCGTTCATTAATGTGAAACAGGCCATCCACGAGTAAAGAAAATGTATTTATTTTATCAAAGAGATTTCTGTGGTCATCTTAAATATATAATGAAATGTATTATAATCAAAACAAACAAACCAGGTTAGTCGTTAACTTAGTAATGCCAAAACTTCTTCGATTTCACTCTTCACAACGGATTTTTTAAAACTTTAAAATATAGGTTCGCAGCTATACAGTTTACTTCTCGAGCGTTAATTAAGTTAGCTATGAAAATTTTAATTTATGAGTGGTGAATGTTAATTAAATGTTATAATGGTCTTAAATTGAAAATATCCTACAGTTTTTTTCTTAAATTTGACTCAATATTGAAGGTGAGATCGAAGAGAGTTCGACTTTCGAAAATTAACGTTCACCCTAAATCTACTTTCTTCCAGAGACCAATCGACAACGCCTTGCGTGTGTTGGGTTGTTTCGTATTTGCGAAGTTTCTCGTTACATTTTCGAGAGCTCCCGATGTTAGGGTTATCAGGCATATGACAATTACAAGCAATATCAAATCCGATCCCAAAATTCAAATGCTATAAGGTGAATAAAGTTGCCTATAAGCCAGTCTATCACCAGCACCAATAAGTCCTCCACAGGGAAATGGGCCGTAGAAATCGCCTCGAACATTCACGAACAGTGTTTTTATAACCCATCAGCCTTTTCTATTTAATATTACCAACAAATAGTTTATTTACCTCAGAGACGCTGATGTTCATGTGCGATCTTTTTCTAATTATTGCATCGTGAAAAATGCCTAACTTTTCCGACACACAAGACTCGCTGTTGGACGTAAGTCATTTGCGTACCCAAAACACGAGCAGAAGTTTCTGAACTTCGGTCGCTGGAGCTGACATAACTTTGTGACGCTCGGTTTCGATCCGCAACTGTCGCCATTCTTTCCCTATCTCCATCTACTCACGTGTATTTTGTCGTGTGCATCCGAAGAAAGTAGTTTATCTCTTTGGTGGACTACTTTCTCTAAGCACTCTGATTATCGATTTGATTCACGAGAAAGATATCTCATCGACTAACTGCATTGAATATGTCTCACAGGACAAATGTCAAAAGAAGCAATTGTTCATTTCGTTCTGCAGAACAGACTGGTATGTTTGTTTACACCAAAAATGTATTCCCCTCCCAAGAACAGTATTGTCAGGTGGAAAATTGACCTAGAATAATAAAAATGAGTATAAAAGAGAATGGTTACATGTAAGTTGTCATGTCATTTTTGTTCCTTTCTTTCAAGCATTCTCTTTTCCTCATCCGAGCAAGGGGCCGAACCAAAGTATAGGTTGAGACGAGTGAGGCGAAATTATCGTTATCTCCGCAGAGAATCCATCAGGGAGATCCTATGGTTCGCCACTCAGCGGTGACGGTTTATCGACACTAGCTAGATGGTTGGGGCAAATTCAATTCGCCACCTCCCGGGATATTGCATTCACTACACATACGGTACCGAGCGAAGTGGCTAAGAGTGTAAAGCGCTGACTTCGCATTCGGGAGACAGGGTTTAATCCCCGTGCCGGCCATCCTTACCGGGGATTTCGAGGTTTCCCTCGACCACCCAGGCGAATGCTGGGATAGTTCTCCCGAAACGTCACGGCCGCGAAACCGACGTCGCTAGCCGAATTGGTTAACTACGTGCAATCGCGAAGGTTCAGTGAATTCGAGACATCACGGGTTCCTGGTTTGGCGCCCGACTGGGAACCCCGGGATATAACGGCTCCGAGACCAATTGCCCCTTATGGAACATGTAGTGGCTAAATACAAAATATACTTGCGGCACATTGTCAGATCAGCTGCAGCGCCGGGAAATTTGAAATAATCAATTAAATCGATTAGATTTCCGAAGGAAGAGGCTCGGCCAAGGAGGTCAGAGGGCTGTGCGCCCACCTCTCCGCTCCGCCCACCGCACCGCTCCGCCCACCACTCCGCGCCGCCCACCACTCCGCGCCGCCCACCACTCCGCGCCGCCCACCACTCCGCGCCGCCCACCACTCCGCGCCGCCCACCACTCCGCGCCGCCCACCACTCCGCGCCGCCCACCACTCCGCGCCGCCCACCACTCCGCGCCGCCCACCACTCCGCGCCGCCCACCACTCCGCGCCGCCCACCACTCCGCGCCGCCCACCACTCCGCGCCGCCCACCACTCCGCGCCGCCCACCACTCCGCGCCGCCCACCACTCCGCTCCGCCCACCACTCCGCTCCGCCCACCACTCCGCCCACCACGCCGCTCCGCCCACCACTCCGCTCCGCCCACCTCTTCGCTCCGCCCACCTCTTCGCTCCGCCCACCACTCCGCTCCGCCCACCACTCCGCTCGAACCACCCCTCCGCTCCACCCACCACTCCTCTCCGCCCACCCCTCCACTCCGCCCACCACGCCGCTCCGCCCACCACTCCGCTCCGCCCACCTCTTCGCTCCGCCCACCTCTTCGCTCCGCCCACCACTCCGCTCCGCCCACCACTCCGCTCGAACCACCCCTCCGCTCCACCCACCAGTCCTCTCCGCCAACCACTCCGCTCCGCCCACCACCGCATCGCCCACCACCGCATCGCCCACCACCGCATCGCCCACCACCGCATCGCCCACCACCGCATCGCCCACCACCGCATCGCCCACCACCGCATCGCCCACCACCGCAACGCCCACCACCGCTCCACCCACCACCGCTCCGCCCACCACCGCATCGCCCACCACCGCTCCGCCCACCACCGCTCCGCCCACCACCGCTCCGCCCACCACCGCTCCGCCCACCACCGCTCCGCCCACCACCGCTCCGCCCACCACCGCATCGCCCACCACCGCATCGCCCACCACCGCATCGCCCACCACCGCTCCACCCACCACCGCTCCGCCCTCCACCGCATCGCCCACCACCGCATCGCCCACCACCGCATCGCCCACCACCGCATCGCCCACCACCGCATCGCCCACCACCGCATCGCCCACCACCGCATCGCCCACCACCGCTCCACCCACCACCGCTCCGCCCACCACCGCTCCGCCCACCACCGCATCGCCCACCACCGCATCGCCCACCACCGCTCCACCCACCACCGCTCCGCCCACCACCGCTCCGCCCACCACCGCATCGCCCACCACCGCATCGCCCACCACCGCTCCACCCACCACCGCTCCGCCCACCACCGCTCCGCCCACCACCGCTCCGCCCACCACCGCATCGCCCACCACCGCATCGCCCACCACCGCTCCACCCACCACCGCTCCGCCCACCACCGCTCCGCCCACCACCGCTCCGCCCACCACCGCATCGCCCACCACCGCTCCGCCCACCACCGCTCCGCCCACCACCGCATCGCCCACCACCGCATCGCCCACCACCGCATCGCCCACCACCGCTCCACCCACCACCGCTCCGCCCACCACCGCTCCGCCCACCACCGCATCGCCCACCACCGCATCGCCCACCACCGCTCCACCCACCACCGCTCCGCCCACCACCGCTCCGCTCACCACCGCTCCGCCCACCACCGCATCGCCCACCACCGCTCCACCCACCACCGCTCCGCCCACCACCGCATCGCCCACCACCGCATCGCCCACCACCGCATCGCCCACCACCGCATCGCCCACCACCGCAACGCCCACCACCGCTCCACCCACCACCGCTCCGCCCACCACCGCATCGCCCACCACCGCTCCGCCCACCACCGCTCCGCCCACCACCGCTCCGCCCACCACCGCTCCGCCCACCACCGCTCCGCCCACCACCGCTCCGCCCACCACCGCTCCGCCCACCACCTCTCCGCCCACCACCGCATCGCCCACCACCGCATCGCCCACCACCGCATCGCCCACCACCGCTCCACCCACCACCGCTCCGCCCTCCACCGCATCGCCCACCACCGCATCGCCCACCACCGCATCGCCCACCACCGCATCGCCCACCCCCGCATCGCCCACCACCGCATCGCCCACCACCGCATCGCCCACCACCGCTCCACCCACCACCGCTCCGCCCACCACCGCTCCGCCCACCACCGCATCGCCCACCACCGCTCCGCCCACCACCGCTCCGCTCACCACCGCTCCGCCCACCACCGCATCGCCCACCACCGCATCGCCCACCACCGCATCGCCCACCGCTGCATAAATGATGGCGCAGCGCCGCCCGTGGATGGCGCCGTCTGCGCAGGACGAACCGCTCCCCGGTGCAACGGCGCGCGCCCCATTACATTCCACCACGAAGGAAACGAACCCGTGTCACGCAGCGCGCGATCAATTTGGCTACGTCGCAAATCAGAAACGCAAAGAACACATGAAAGTTTTCACTAGTCATTTTGAATCTAGAAAGTGTTTTCTAACATCCAAAGTCCATCAACTATAGCCGTATAAACGAAAATACAATTTCGATTCCGATAATTCGTGCATGGTAATGAATAGTTACCTATTTATATTAGAATTGTATAAAATATTTAAATATGTATTCTGAATAATGTATAAACAAAAATACAATAGAAAACTCATTTTAAATTCCATTCGGAATGAAAGAACCTAGTTTCTTTCTGAATATTTCTGGGAATTGTGCGGTGTCCAAAACAAACATTGCATGAGCATTTAGTAGTTATTGCAAATGTACGTTATCAGTTTATTTACGCATAATTGATACAGGTAGCAATACTATCAAAATAACAACAATTTCTAGATAGATGAATGTTCAAATTAAATTGTGTTTCATATAATAGGAAAATATTTGTTGGGAGAAATATTTTAACTATGTGCCCATCCTGGCTTTCAGGGTATAAAAATGTGTCAATTCTAAGAAATATTTCTTCAAAATATTAGTATCTGTAAAACACAATCAAGACCCAATCATTCTAATACAAAATATTAGTAATATGCATTGTTGAAATGTGTATTGTCTTTTCTTATTTCCCGGTCAATACTTTTATGTATAAAAAATTAAGTATTTTAGAATTTTATCTTTTTCGCACTTTTAATAATGCATTTCACAGATGCTTGCTAAGGATTCTGCACATGAAAAATTTATTTAATGTAGTAAACTGAAATGTGAAGAAATTATGGACTAACTTATTCTACACACATCTCAACAAAGATCGATTGTGTATACGTAAGCTTCCGCGGCTTGAATCCATGAATTCTCGGCTATCCGGGAGACGCCGCGTCGTTGGCTGGGGTGCCGACGTTTCGCCTGACATATCGCAGGCTTCCTCACTGCCCTGAGGAAGCCTGCGATATGTCAGGCGAAACGTCGGCACCCCAGCCAACGACGCGGCGTCTCCCGGATAGCCGAGAATTCAAAGATCGATTGTGAATTATAGAGAAAAAGTCTTCGCAAAATGTCTGAATTATATATGTGCGAGGGAAAATATTGGGCTGATATCTTAGAATTACATGAATCAAGGAAATTTTATATAAAACAAGTGCCTTCCATCTTATAATATTTGCATTTTAAGAGAGTGAAAAAATTCCATTTTGAATTTTCAATAATTTCATTACAGAATATCCGATAGATCACGTTTTCTCCATATTATGTAGTAAACGTTCTCCATATTATGCATTTTTGAATCTACGTAGCCTTGTATCTATGTTGCCACATCTCGACGTGAAAATAGTAATATCAGTGGCCAACACTGCTATACCACTTTCCTCATTCTCATTCAAATACATATTTATATTAGCCGCAGAGCAATAAAGTGCATTTGTTACAGGACATCGAAATAAGAGTTCAGTTATTTGTCTGACTAGGGTGGATGTTATTTTCTAAATATTGAATTGCACGAGAAACTAACCAGAAAACTAAATTTGATAGTGACATCCATGGAAGAATGGAATCATCAATTCATTAAACAATTTATGTTTTGCGGTAAAACCATACAAATGAAAATAGCAGGGTGTTTGGAAATATTTAACAATTGTGATTTACTTGACTTGTTAGGATTCATTACATGTGGAACTTAATAAATTTATATATTTTTCAGCGAAAAATTGAATGCAATTCAAGGATTTTTTAAAGTGAAAATAGTCAAGATTAAAATATATTAGAAGTTTTTCAAATTTGAAGTCTTAATTGGAAGTATAATTTAGTATTTTCGAGACAAACTCATATGGTATATAGAATGCATAAATTTATAATCATTAAGAAACGAGATTTTTTAACCTTTTGAAAAACAAATTAAATCTTATAATTAAGTTCAGAAAAGAATATTTTGACTATAATGGAAAATTATTTCTATTGAACCTTATTTCATTTCAAACAATGCAAAATCGATATAATTTTTTTTCTACAATTTTTAATTCCTTTGCATTTCTGGTCGCTGGGTAGTGACGCAGGAATGCGTGTGAAGAGTAGCTTACATGAGTATAACTATCACTAAAAAGTTGCAAATAATGAAGTTAATTATTCGTAAGTAATATTTTAATTTTAAACTTGTTTTATTTTATTTTCGAAAGACCCTAGATACTATACTCAAATTAATAGGCATTGATTGTATTGTTTATTGTACAAATTTTGATTGAAAAATTGTCAATAAAATTCAGGTTAGAGTGGCATACAATATGAAAGTAAAATTATAGGTTGAGTTACCTAACTGCAATTGAATAAAAACGCCATATTGTTGACATTTTATGAGGAACAATCAATTATGTACTTAATATTATATTAAATTTCTATTTTTGAAAGTTACAAAAGTACGCGACCGTACGCAAAACCAACATTAGAACAATGATTTAGTAACTGAATTTTGGTTGCACGCATTAGCATTTCACAATATTCTGAAACAAATACAAAAGCGATAGAAAACTAATTTCTCTTTCAATTATCCGACATCACAACTTTTTTTTAAATTCAGTCAACAAAAATTAATTTTTCACGACAGTTTTTGATAATACCATTTTCATCCTCCTGCAATTTTTTTGGCTTAGGAAACACACGACGAGCGCACATATCGGATACTAATCAATAAATCACTTCCGCACTTCTCTTTAAAACGTCGGGTCGATCGTCGTCTTGTATTGCTCGCTTGCAGGCGGCTGGTCGAAGCGGCGGCGCCGTCGACGGCAGTGGCATTTGTCGACGAACCAGCAGCTTCCACGCTCGCCCCTTCGAGTCCCGAAGGGACGAAGATGGGCAAAACTGGCATTAAAATTTAATCAAGTCTCCCCGTTCAATATGCCCATAAATGGGATATTAGGCGCCGGTCCCGGGTGCCGTGCGAGGGTTCCGCAACGGCGACAGCGCCCCTAATTCCGTTATTTAACCGCATTAGCTGATATTAAAATATTACTGAACGAACGTGCGCTGTCCGTTATGACCATACTTTCGGGTTAAGTGGGAAAGTTCGCGAAATTCTTCCGGCGCGATTCTGCGTAAGGGGCTCGCTGCGTGCGCAGAGTCGTTAGCCCGGTTCTCGAGACCGGCAGCTGTCGTATGCAGATGCGTGCGTTAACGGCCACGTAAATGAAGAATGGAGGTTGGGGGCTAGTCACGTAATGTCATTTCATACGCTTGCGTTTACTCGTATTTATCATTCACTATGATTTCCATGCATTTCCGATTCAGAAATATAGACAGAAATTACCTACTAGTTTCTACTTGATAGTATTCTAAAATACTATCAAGACAGCATTAAGTCAAGTAAGAAATTAAATTAACACCAACTTAAATTGGAAAAAAGAATTCGATAATCTTAGAGACTTTTTGTATCATCTTAAAATAAGTATCTCATAAACAAATCTGGTTTAAAACAAGAGGAAAAAAATATTGACCAGCTATTAGTTATTCATCACCTAATTAGTAATTATTTTGAAAGTTGAACATTAAAGCTAACGAATGCTAAAGTAACTAAAGCTAAGATCATGTTTTTGGTAAAGTTGTTCTATTATGCGTCAGCATTAAATAGCATTAAAAATATGGGTAGAACAAAACAAACATTCGTGCAGAGATATATTGAAATAGATCTTCAGAAAAACATACCCAGTGAAAACTTCTCTAGGTTCTGCGAGTTACACGAATTCAGCTTCGAATATTTTTCTGTCGAAACGTAAGACGGATGTTGTAATATTAAAGACAAGGTTACGTTCTCTAGAATTCCTGTGTATTTTTTATCATAATCATCTATTTTGTAATAGACAGGAAATAAATAAATTCTTTGTATGGAATATATTTGCTCTATCCTGCTCAGTCTTGCCAAAAAGAAGGTTGACCTTCAATAACTCGAAGCCTAATTACTCTATTAATTGCATTATGATCCTTTCACATAGAGAATTTTATGGAATGTAAAAAGAATTATTATTTTCGGTAGATTTATTTTATATTCAAGATGTGTGCAAAAAAGGAAATACAGAACACACAAATTTTGCTCAGTTTAAATTGAAAGAGAGATCGTTATTTTTGGGAAGTCTCATACTTACAGTAATTTTCCCTTTGTTTTAATTTTCGTTGTATCAACTGGTAATGAAAACTTATTAGTAAATATCATTAAAATACATTTTTCAACATGTTTAGTTGAGATATATTATAGTAATTTCAGGTCATTTCCAACTGAAGTAATTTTGCATTAGTGATTTCTTACTAAATCAATGTAGTATAATCTGCTGGAATGACACACAAAACTGGTTCAGATCCCGTAGTTATCAAAAACATACCTTCACGATTTCCAATAATGAATGCAACCAAAAATGATTAAAGGTTATATTTAGCAATATTTGGAATAAAGTAATACACTATCAAAAGAAAACGTTTGCAAAGACAATTTCCTACGACGTTGAAAATAATACCACCGTAAAGTTCAGTATAATAGAGACATTTCACACAGCGAAGGGCCGGTCAGGACCCCCCACGGCCAGAAGCAACAGGGGAGCGCCCGGCGTGCAGTTTTTACGAGATCCCCGCCGATGCATGACGTATTCCGCGTAATTGATTTTGATTACCGATGTCGAGCGCCGCGGGTAAAATATGTTCGCGGGGGGAGGGCGTTATTTTCCGTGGTGGGGCTACGGCCGTCCCACTTGAATTATCACCTCCCCCGCGCGTCAGGGTGCTGCGGAGGATTAATTAACGGTGACCTGGATCCACGTGACGCGCGTCGCGGCGGCCCGCGCGCCCCGCACCGCCCCTCGCGCGGAAGCCCCGCGCCGTGCGACGCCGCACCTCCTCAGTGAGCGCTCCAACACACCTCCGCGCACCGAAAATTTGGTTGACCACAAAAAACACCTGTCTGACTACCCGTCTGTCTGACTACCCGTCTGTCTGACTACCAGCCTGTCTGACTACCAGCCTGTCTGACTACCAGCCTGTCTGACTATCAGCCTGTCTGACTACCAGCCTGTCTGACTACCAGCCTGTCTGACTACCAGCCTGTCTGACTACCAGCCTGTCTGACTACCAGCCTGTCTGACTACCAGCCGGTCTGACTACCAGCCGGTCTGACTACCAGCCGGTCTGACTACCAGCCGGTCTGACTACCAGCCGGTCTGACTACCAGCCGGTCTGACTACCAGTCTGCCTGACTACCAGCCTGTCTGACTACCAGTCTGTCTGACTACCCGCCTGTCTGACTACCAGCCTGTCTGACTACCAGCCTGTCTGACTACCAGCCTGTCTGCTACCTGTCTGTCTGACTACCTGTCTGTCTGACTACCTGTCTATTACTTCTAGGCTGTCCGGGTGACGCCGCGTCGTTGGCAGATAGGCCGACGTTTCGCCCGGACAGCCTAGAAGTAATGGACTTGAACCGCGGAAGCCTACGTGTACATTGACTACCTGTCTGTCTGACTACCTGTCTGTCTGACTACCTGTCTGTCTGACTACCTGTCTGTCTGACTACCTAACTATCTACTAAATTTAAATTCTAAATCGAATATAGTATGTAAATATTAACGTAAAGCAACTATTACACACGTTAAATTAGAAGTGGAAGTTTCAATGAAAGTACACCATTAACGGCTTCTTCAATTAAAGAGGTAACCGTACGAATTACAAACCATACACATTCATTTAAAATACTGCACAAATGCTAGTGATTGTAAACCTTCACTTCCTCTAGTCAGAAAGTGTAATTAAACATCCTAGAATAATAGTGAAACAGTAATTTCAATAATTAATTATATCGCACGCAAGTGTAAATGTGTTATCATAAATGTGGTAATAGAATCGCAGAGGTCTGTGAGCTTCCCCGTTTATACTACGCCCTTCTAATTAAATTTGATTACTAGAAGGAGGTTTGATAAAACAGCACCAGACGAGCGCCGCGAGCGAAAGCCGCCACGAGCGAAAGCCGCATTACCCTCGCACCACCGCAGCACGTTGGCTTCGCTCGATGGCGACGGACGTTAAGGAAAACTTCTTTGTTTCAAAATATGTTGTTTACAAAACGCATTTACAAAAAAAACAAGCACGGCACATGTAAACATTATTTTCCATTCAAATTGTCTACATGGGAACAGTATCATAATTAATTTCGCTTTATACACTTCCAGATCCAGTGATAATACACATTCACTATTGTACGGTTTATTCATTTGAACTTTCTCGCCTCCTCCATTCTCGTATTCACAAAGCAAAGAGAAAGTATACTAATTCTGCAGCGGATGGTAACGTTTTTTTGATATCAATATCGAAAAAGATATCGAAAATGTAGATAACTCTAACCCTTATATGTCGCAAATTTCGTCTTATAATAGTTCAGCCAGAATACTAACGTTTTTGCACAATGTACACGAGTATAATATTTTTATCGACTACGCCATGAGTTTCACCAATGTTCCTTTTCAAACAATGAAGATATCAAATTCCACTCAATGTACTAAAATATCGAATGAACTCCAAAACACAAAAATAACGTATTCTACTTTCTGCAGGCATCACACTATAAATCCCACTTAAAAAGCATTCCACCACGAAGTTTCATCTTGGAAACACACAACCTTCCGAGAATTCTGTTTTCCACAAGCGTATCCTTGACAGAAACCAACTGTACGTAATTTCACATGCGAAACGAGGAGAGCAAAGCTTCGCGCGAAAGCGTCCACTTTCAAAAAGCGAACTCCTGCGGGTGTTGGGGCAGGCGGGAGGGCGCGGCGCTCCATAAGAAACAATCAAACGAAAACGGCGCCGAAAGCCCCCATTATACGGCCGCGCGGCCGGAGAAAAGCGACCAGCTGATCGGTGGAATCCCACCGTGAAAAGACCGTAAACATGCAGCGAGGGATTTCGCCCGAACCGCGTCGACGGGCAGGAAGGGGGGGCGGTCCGCAAGAGAGGCGATGGAAGCAGGGGCGGTGACGAGGGCGACGGGGGCGGCCGGGGCAGCGAGGCCGGGGGTCGGAGGCAGCGGGGACAGCCGGCAAGAGAGGCGATGACGGCCCGCAAGAGAGGCGATGGTATCGCGGGCGGCTGGGCGGCCGGGGCGGCCGGGGCGGCCGGGGCGGCCGGGGCGGCCGGGGCGGCCGGGGCGGCCGGGGCGACCGGGGCGACCGGGGCGGCGAGGGCGGTGGGGGCGGCGGGGGCGGTGGGGCGGCGGAGGCGGCGGGGGCGGCGGGGGCGACGGGGGCGGCGGGGGCGGCGGGGGCGGCGGGGGCGGCGGGGGCGGCGGGGGCGGCAGGGGCGGCGGGGTGGCGGGGCGGCTGTGGGCGGCGGGGGCGGCGGGGGCGGCGGGGACGGCTGTGGGCGGCTGTGGGCGGCGGGGGCGGATGCGGGCGGGGCGATATCCAAGGAGAGGGCCTCGCCGCCCCCTCTCCACAAAAATATAAAGTTCGCTGTAAAGTTTTATAGAGAGCTCCCGCGCGGCCGCAGATAGCGCTGGAGGAGGTCCGGGCGGGGCGCGGGCCTTCGCTGCTCGATGGAGAGCGGAGCTGGGAGAAGGGGTCGAAGCGGAAAAAGGGGCGGCGCCGGCGAAGGAAGGAAGGGGGAGGCGGGGGGTGAAATAAGGCCATCGAAGTGAGGACAATGTATTACGATTCTTCACTTGGTATATGCAATTGGCTAGTACAAAATGTTTGCTGTTCGGAGAAACGTTGCTGGGCAAATACCAAAGAAAAACGTAACGTAAAATTGTAAACTTAAATGTTTAATGAAATAGTAGAAATAAAACATACAAATGACTGTTTTGTACAGAATAGTGCTTAGAAAATGAAATGAACGATGGAGTAGGTTCTCAAAATCCGGAAGGAATAAAATTAACGAAATTTCTAGAGGGAAACAGGTAATTCGGAGCATGTAAACAAATAAACCAGATAAAATATCTGTTATCGCTTGTGAATATTAATGAATCTTCAACAGGACATAATTTCTTACATCATTTCTAAATTTTGGAATTTTTGAAAATTCTGAGAATTCAACGAAAATAAAACTTGCGTCATTTTTAAGCATCCTTTGCTCTACAGGGAAAATGTTATAAAATATAGCCGATTTTTAGATTTTTTGAAATGCATAAAATTCAAGCAAAATATAAGAAAAATCTAGTTTTCACATGTAATTGTACAGAACTATTTTAAAATCTATTACGTTGTCGCTATTTTTAGAATAGATATCATTTAACAAAAATATCACCAGAAATGTAGTTTTGCGACACTGAGTTTGGCAATTTTTCGATAAAACTAAAAGTTGGTCGAAAATGAGATCTTGTCCTTTGAGGAATGCGAGAAAAATAATTTACAAAAATTTTAACTGTTTTTGAGAAAATAATCTTTTCAAAATGGACAATATTTCACCCAAAATTTCGCAAAAAATACTTATTTTTTCGAAAAAGTATTTCATCCTCTCATCATTCGATCTTGTAAGAGCAGATTTTGTTTTACAAAAAACACAATATTCAATATTGAAGTTGTAGGAAGACATCGAAAATATTTAAATATTTGGAATTTTATAATATTCAGAATTCAACAAAAAATAGACCTGGGCCAGATTTGTGCGTATGTTTCTCTATTTGAGGAAAATGTTTTATAAATATCTGTAGGCCTTTCTGGAAAATTTTGATAAAGTTGTTAAGTCTTTTAAAATACCGCCACCACCCACAAAATATTGTTTAAAACTCTCGGAGGTTTGAATTGGCCAGGATCAGTGGAGACAAATTTTGGGGAAAATCGTCGGAAAGTTCGGGTGCTACAGTTGGGACCCAGGCAGGGACACAGAACAGCCACACATGCACTCGTTTTAGTGTCAACAATTTTTCGGTGGACGCCAGGACGCCAAATTACGAACTTTCTGGGAACAAAATAATTATATTTGTGTCGCAACATTACAATGCTTCACATTTACTACGTAAATACGTATTTAGATGAGAAAGTAAAATGAAAAGAAGCAGAAAAGGATGATCACGGCGGTAAAAAGGACACTGAATACACAAAATTTGCGCGCAGATTACCAGAAATGCACCAAAAAAGATAATAAAAAAGAAAATATATCAAGTACAGTGAATGTCTACATTATGTGTAGACCAAAAACTGGAATCAAAAGTATTGGAGGAATATCGGACATCAATTGACGCCCATTGATGGACAAATGGACGCGTTCACTTAAAAAAAAAAAATAGTAGTGACAACGTGTGGTGAGCAGCACCAAAAGTGCCCTTGAAGAAAACAATACATAATGACTTTACAAAAAGTAACAAACACACTGCTCAAGAATAAATAAAATATGTTCTTATAATATTGCTACAAATTAAATATTTTGACAAATACAGTGTTTGAGTATACACACACACTGCAAGACTATACTGTAATACAAACTGATACACAGTGCAAGAGTTTTGAACATACCAAATATATGAAATAAATTGCTGTTCAACCACGTAACACATAAACAGGAATATTTATTTGCTAGTGACTTGTTCCTTGGAGTCTTGCTGGAGTATTATGTCAGCTGAGCCGTAAGCATTAAGTAACTTAGACAGTATTCGCAACATGACAATGAAATGAATGAAATAACGCAATTAAACATTTGAATTTTTCAGTCAAAATCAAATCAGTTTCATTGTTTCTGTGTTTATCACGTGTTTCTGGGTGCCTAACAAAACCATAGACACTTCCCCCATAACTGGAAGGCTGCATAATTTTCTTCCAATTTCTGCATTGGAAATTAGTAACGCAGATGCGGCTTGCTCCCTAAGCTGCGGTAGACCATTACGGACGTAGAGGCTCTGCTGAGGGGCCGTGGGGGCGGGGCGGGGGCGTGACGGCAACGTGCGCCGAGATGGACGGGCCGAGTCGGGAAACGCGGCGTCACGCACTCCGCGCCGGCCGATGAAAACCGGGCTGTCGCCAGCGCGGGCGGGGCGGGGCGGGGCGGGGCGGGGCGGGGCGGGGCGGGGCGGGGCGGGGGGGAAGGGATGACGCCTGGACGGGGCGGGGGCGGGGGCGGAGGCCGGGTGGGGCGGGGCGGAGGGGATGACGTCTGGGTGGGGGCGGGGGCGGGAGATGGTGATGTGGGTGGGGAGGAGCATGGGGGCGGGGGACGGGGTGGGAGCGGGGGTGGGGGGCGGTGTGGGAGCGGGGGCGGGAGCGGGAGCGGGGGCGGGGGCGGGGGCGGGGGCGGGCGCGTCGTCGCGGACGCGCATCCCCCGGGAGGCGTGCGGTCGCCGTTAAATTAGATCCGCGGAAATACAGAGGAGCGCCTCGCCCGTCCCGGCTCGCCCTGTCGCCCGCCAGCGCCTGCCTCCGCCCGCCCGCCATCTGCCGCGCGCTCTCCGCGGCTAACCCAATAACTCGGACGGCAGCCGGGGACATGGCGGCGGAGCGCGGGTGGGGGGGGGGATGGTCGTCGCTGGCAACGGCTGTGGAGCGAGAAGAGCACAGTCTAAGGACTACATTGGCGGGGAAAGCAATGATATGTTGCGCTGGCAATCGATGCATTTCAATGCAGATATTAGGGCAGAGAGATGAGATCTGACGTTTAGAAGATGGCAGGTTGGTTGTGGTAAACGGGGCGCGTTAATATTAGCGGAATATTAGGCAGACACATCGTTTCAGAAATGCAGTTTTTAGAAAATACTGCAATTATTTTGAAAATGTTACAAAAAAAGAAGCAAGGGGAAAGTTCGAGAAAAGAGTGAATGCGTACGAGTGTGACATAAAACCAGTCGTCATCAAATGTTACAGAGTTGTAAGGAAGGAGACTATAAACGAGCACTTGGAAACATATTAACCAGAACCCCACAATCAGTATACAACCAACAAAATTAAGTACGAAATCAGAAGCTCACTCGATAAACATGGCAGCCACACCGCAAAACACGACGCGGTGCTAACGCATAGCGTATCGAATGTTATACCTAAGTTAGCGGGTTGAAACCCGATCGAAGCCATGAATTTTTGAAGTCAAAAGCGCCTTCTTTCAGATGGGAAGTAAATCCGGCTGTCCCATATTAGATTTCCTACATGTAGAAGATCCTCAAGCGTTTATGAGCAGAGCTAAATTAAAATCCCCTTATTCGCCGCCCAAGAAAAATCTCCTTTCTCCGCTAGTTGGTGAACGCTAATGACATTTGCGTGGCCCTACAGAAAGAGCAGGCCTCACGGCCTGAGTCTGGCCACGTAAAATTAAGACATCAATTCAATTCTAACACGCCCGCCCATGGCCAAACGGTGGAACATCGACCAGCAGATTTCGCGCGCTGCGCGTCCTCCTACGTGGACCAAACCGACTGCCCCTTCCCCCATCGCCGCGGGGACTGTCGCCATATGGAGCTCCGCCGCCGCCGCCGCCGCACAGCCGCACCGCCGCGCCAGCCGCCCGGTGCATTCAACAAGTCGCCGGCGGCGGATGAGATAAGAGTGTTCGCGGTGCGGTGCGGCGCGGTGCGGTGCGGTGCGGTGTGGTGCGGTGGCCCCGCCGCCGCTCGTAAAAAGCGCTCCCTTGAATGCGGAGAGTCTTTAATGTGTTGCGCGGCGCGTGAGTTGTGTTCGGAGTCGCACCGCGTTCGAACAAGGTGCCACCAGGGAAACCACTAGGGTTTCTGTTTTGTTTGTGTGTTTTGTCGATATTCGCATTATTATTTCTCAAAGGTAATGATGGGTTTTCAACAAAGGAAGATGAATGTTGTCGTGTTTTATTGTTCATCAGAGTGGAAATAATATTTGTTAGTGGAAATGTCATGAACTTCACATTTAAATGAACATAAAAGGCAATCTACCACTAATTAACAAGTTAATAAAAAAGCAAACCGTTAATACATTGCAACAGCCAAAAAACTAAGATTGCACATCTTACTCTAAATAAATAGTTATTCCTAGATATGGGAAGAAAGATATTTGTAAATAAATAATTGTTATATAATAACCAATTATTAATAAAATAAATTATTAATATTATAAAACTTATAATATTAATTTTACTTAAATTTCGTTCGAAAAAAATAAAACGAAGATCAAAGAAACAATTTATTTTTTCTACCTTTTCTCACGAGGTTTTTTTTTTAACATAAATGGTAAGCATGTCTCTGAGCATCGATGTGTACCTCGAAGAACCTGAAAGTGAAAGAAAGCCACAGATGCACTGAATGTCGACATTATGTCAACGAAAATCGCACAGCATTCATGCTGAAGGTAAACGTCAAAAAAAGTTGCACCAAAACCTAATTTTCCATTCGGCCCGTTGGCAAAAGCCCTACCTAACTTGCACTTCACCAAAATCACCTCTCCCGTCCTTCCAAGGCCGGCAATAACGGCAAATGTGATAACCCGCCCTCGGAACCGCACACTTCGTATAAATCGTTATGAAGTACTTGCTGACATTTAAAAATGCTCAACAAATTGGCCGACACGAGCGTGGTTATACGTTCAAAACGGGAAAGAATTGCCGGGGAAATGTCGAGGCATTTAATTATTCGGGGCCCCTCTTGCCCGGAAAAAAAATCGGCAAGAGGATTGTTTTGTCCGGCGCTTATGAAACGCGCATTTAGAACGCGTGCGCATAATGCCAGCGCGCACGCCAGCGCACGTGCGTGCGTGCGTGCGTGCGTGTTGGCCTCCGCCGGATTATATTCCGAGACCGTAGCGCGGCCGTACACAAAAATACAATTACGCGTTGGACGCAACTAACATTTATTTGATATATTAAAGTAAACAGGCTCATTTAGCCCCACAATCAGGAACGTGCGCCCAATTGCTCGTAGCGCCACCAGCGGGCGCCAGCGGCCTCGACGTGGCCAATGCAGCGGCCTGACCCTACACGTGTTTATTCTCTACGTGGCGGCACACACCTCCAACTGAAACGTTATGTGTTGTTCGTGGAAGCTACGCCAAACATCTTTCAAACCAAAAAATATCACCAGTAAATGAGTTTGCCGATGAAATACACTGGTGTGATTTCCATTTAATTAATGCATTACATTTCTGTGAATAATCACATGGAAAAGTGTTATTACACTTTTTTTTATATGAATATCAAGAATTTAGGTAGAGATTATTTTTGCACATATATTTGAAAAATATCGGCAGATATATTAAATTTCATGATGAAAAAAAATTATAAGAAATATTCTTATTCAATCAATAGATAATTTTTTTTGTGAACGAAATCAAGAAATTATCTATCTCCATCATATTAAATGTATGATACTGCTAAGTAGAAAACACATCCGAACATAATATAGGGTAAATAGCTCACTTTGTGTAACAGGAATATTTTTAATACATTCTTCGAATTAAAACTCATCATTGTTTTCCAAAGTAAAAAAATACTTCCCAACATGTTTTAAAATCACTAGAAAGTGAAATAAATATTACGAAAAGATCGTTAATTTAATAAGTAAATTTAAAAAACTAAAAAATGAAGTAAATGAAATAAAATAAATGTGGCAATGCGCCGAATATTGAAACATTTCCTCCTTTTAGTGTTATTACACAATAACGAATCATTTTTTGTAAGTATACATCATTCAAAGATATGAAATTGAGAGATAATAAATTTCTTTTCGTAAGGTAGCATTGAGAAAGAAAAATTAAGATACTATAATGACAATAGGAACTAAATCATTTTAATAAATACTAATTCTCCATTTCGATCAAATATTTTAAAGATAAAATTATAGTTACTTTCTGCAAATTTTGAAAATGTCACAGACATTTTACGTAAAGAACCCACCAAAATTAAAATGTGTTAATGTTCTCCACAATAGCACAACTAGACCTAACACATGGTGTATTTACAAAGTTTCCGCTCAAAGGCTTTTAATCTGACAAAGTAATGTGTGACTCATCCTTCCATCCATCCATCCATCCATCCATATTTTCGGATACGAAATTGGGCGAATCTCCTCGCCCGGGAGCGCCCCCTGCTTCATGCTCTGCCTCCGTAACTCTTTGGACCAGCACTAATCGACCTCAATCTGAACGTGTGTGCGAAGTTACAGCCAAAAAGAACCTTAAACACTTCATGACCTAAACTTTGAAACCTTATTGATGCTTTTCCTACCTATTATAGTACAGCGAGAAAAAGTAAAAAAATATAAATATCGCATTTAAATAAGTTTAGTAAGCTATATTTGACTTGCGTTTAACTTCTCGTTGCATAGCTTTGTATTCTTTTCCACAAATAAAACTACAATGAAACTTTTTGATGTGTTTGTCTTATGAAATCTTTGCTGTGTTAAAGCCGAAGAGAATGACAAAGACGACGAAAACGGTAAGAGTGATAAAAATGGTGAGAGTGACAAAAAAGGTGAGAACGACAAAAATGGCGACAGCGACAAAAAGGCGACGACAGCGACAAAAGAGGCGACGACTGCGACAAAAAAGGCCACAACAGCAAAAATGCAAAGAAACGATATAAATGGAAAGAAACGACAAAAATGGAAACAAACGACAAAAATGGAAAGAAAAGACGAAAATGAAAAAAACGACAAAAATGGAAAAAACGACAAAAATGAAAAAAACGACAAAAATGGAAAGAAACGACAAAAATGGAAAGAAACGACAAAAATGGAAAGAAACGACAAAAATAGAAAGAAACGACAAAAATGACGAGAACGAAAAAATGACGAGAACGACAAAAATGACGAGAACGACAAAAATGACGAGAACGACAAAAATGACGAAAACGACAAAAATGACGAGAACGGCAAAAATGACGAGAACGACAAAAATGACGAGAACGACAAAAATGACGAGAACGACAAAAATGACGAGAACGGCAAAAATGACGAGAACGACAAAAATGACGAGAACGACAAAAATGACGAGAACGAAAAAATGCCGAGAACGACAAAAATGCCGCGAACGACAAAAATGCCGAGAACGACAAAAATGCCGAGAACGACAAAAATGCCGAGAACGACAAAAATGCCGAGAACGACAAAAATGGCGAGAACGACAAAAATGGCGAGAACGACAAAAATGGCGAGAACGACAAAAATGGTGAGAACGACAAAAATGGTGAGAACAACAAAAATGGCGAGAACGACGTAGGTCAGAGCTGCAAGACCGCGACGAATGGAGAGGGCCGTCGTGTCACAGAGGCGCCGGGGCCACCGCGCGGCTGCGAGAGCATGATCCCCGCACGCGCGCGCGCGGGCGCGAGGGCCGAGCCCTTTCCGCGGGTGTCGAGGCGCTAAATGAGGGCTCTCCGTCGGCCGAGCGCGCGCGCGGCCGTGGGCGGGGGCGGGGGGCGCGCATGATCCATTAGGGTGGGCGTCAGTCTCCCGCGCCGCTATCTCGTCGCCGCACGCGCGCCCTCCGCTTAAGCGCACGCATTTATATCCGGCGCTCGGCCGCCGGAAACCGCCAGCCCCAGCCCGGCGCCGCGCCACCGCCCTCCTTGGCGCCCCCGCCCTCCACGGCCCTCAACGGGTTGCGAACGCGCGAAATGGCGGGCTTCCGCCCTCCGCGCCGCCCTCCGCGCCGCCCTCCGCGCCGCCCTCCGCGCCGCCCTCCGCGCCGCCCTCCGCGCCGCCCTCCGCGCCGCCCTCCGCGCCGCCCTCCGCGCCGCCCTCCGCGCCGCCCTCCGCGCCGCCCTCCGCGCCGCCCTCCGCGCCGCCCTCCGATCCGCCCTCCGCGCCGCCCTCCGCGCCGCCCTCCGCGCCGCCCTCCGCGCCGCCCTCCGCGCCGCCCTCCGCGCCGCCCTCCGCGCCGCCCTCCGCGCCGCCCTCCGCGCCGCCCTCCGCGCCGTCCTCCGCGCCGCCCTCCGCGCCGCCCTCCGCGCCGCCCTCCGCGCCGCCCTCCCCGCCGCCCTCCGCGCCGCCCTCCGCGCCGCCCTCCGCGCAGCCCTCCGCGCAGCCCTCCGCGCCGCCCTCCGCGCCGCCCTCCGCGCCGCCCTCCGCGCCGCCCTCCGCGCCGCCCTCCGCGCCGCCCTCCGCGCCGCCCTCCGCGCCGCCCTCCGCGCCGCCCTCCGCGCCGCCCTCCGCGCCGCCCTCCGCGCCGCCCTCCGCGCCGCCCTCCGCGCCGCCCTCCGCGCCGCCCTCCGCGCCGCCCTCCGCGCAGCCCTCCGCGCAGCCCTCCGCGCCGCCCTCCGCGCCGCCCTCCGCGCCGCCCTCCGCGCCGCCCTCCGCGCCGCCCTCCGCGCCGCCCTCCGCGCAGCCCTCCGCGCAGCCCTCCGCGCAGCCCTCCGCGCCGCCCTCCGCGCCGCCCTCCGCGCCGCCCTCCGCGCCGCCCTCCGCGCCGCCCTCCGCGCCGCCCTCCGCGCCGCCCTCCGCGCCGCCCTCCGCGCCGCCCTCCGCGCCGCCCTCCGCGCCGCCCTCCGCGCCGCCCTCCGCGCCGCCCTCCGCGCCGCCCTCCGCGCCGCCCTCCGCGCCGCCCTCCGCGCCGCCCTCCGCGCCGCCCTCCGCGCCGCCCTCCGATCCGCCCTCCGCGCCGCCCTCCGCGCCGCCCTCCGCGCCGCCCTCCGCGCCGCCCTCCGCGCCGCCCTCCGCGCCGCCCTCCGCGCCGCCCTCCGCGCCGCCCTCCGCGCCGCCCTCCGCGCCGTCCTCCGCGCCGCCCTCCGCGCCGCCCTCCGCGCCGCCCTCCGCGCCGCCCTCCCCGCCGCCCTCCGCGCCGCCCTCCGCGCCGCCCTCCGCGCAGCCCTCCGCGCAGCCCTCCGCGCCGCCCTCCGCGCCGCCCTCCGCGCCGCCCTCCGCGCCGCCCTCCGCGCCGCCCTCCGCGCCGCCCTCCGCGCCGCCCTCCGCGCCGCCCTCCGCGCCGCCCTCCGCGCCGCCCTCCGCGCCGCCCTCCGCGCCGCCCTCCGCGCCGCCCTCCGCGCCGCCCTCCGCGCCGCCCTCCGCGCCGCCCTCCGCGCAGCCCTCCGCGCAGCCCTCCGCGCCGCCCTCCGCGCCGCCCTCCGCGCCGCCCTCCGCGCCGCCCTCCGCGCCGCCCTCCGCGCCGCCCTCCGCGCAGCCCTCCGCGCAGCCCTCCGCGCAGCCCTCCGCGCCGCCCTCCGCGCCGCCCTCCGCGCCGCCCTCCGCGCCGCCCTCCGCGCCGCCCTCCGCGCCGCCCTCCGCGCCGCCCTCCGCGCCGCCCTCCGCGCCGCCCTCCGCGCCGCCCTCCGCGCCGCCCTCCGCGCCGCCCTCCGCGCCGCCCTCCGCGCCGCCCTCCGCGCCGCCCTCCGCGCCGCCCTCCGCGCCGCCCTCCGCGCCGCCCTCCGCGCCGCCCTCCGCGCCGCCCTCCGCGCAGCCCTCCGCGCCGCCCTCCGCGCCGCCCTCCGCGCCGCCCTCCGCGCAGCCCTCCGCGCCGCCCTCCGCGCCGCCCTCCCCGCCGCGCCACCCGCCGCGCCACCCGCCAACAGGCGTATCGCAGATAGCGCCGCGCTCAGATCGCACAGCACCCCATCTCAAGCTGGCAGGCAATTTAGCGTGATGCAGAGGGAAACTTGCGAAATGGCCAAGTTTGTTTAGCAATAGTGAAAATTGATGCTTTGACGCGCTTGCAAATGGCAGAACCAAATCGTTTGCAGAATCATAATTGGATCACTTATGTATATAATAATCACTAAAATCCATTTCGAATCCCATCTGTAGAAAATAGGCTAAGGAAAGATGACGGATTGTTCCATTTGATAGGACATCTTGAATAAAAAAAACAAACTTTAAGAGCATTACTGCTGGAGTACCCCCTAGGGGTACCTCAAAGAGATTTAACAAGAAATCACAAAAGATAGGAGATAAACGTTTATTTGAATTATCGCGCACATATATAATCTGCTGAACAATTTACGCTTCTACACATTTTACCGTAGACTTGCGGTAACTTGCTAACTATGCCTTTTAGAGCCTTTAAACCACACTTTTGTGACTACAAGAAGCACAAGTTATGTTTTCTAACCGTAATGTAAGATGAAACGTTTTGGGCCTTCTATCTCATTTTTTTATGATTTCGTCAGTCCGCAGCACGGTCTGCCAGAAGAACCAAAAGTTTGGTTCTAGGCACTTTAAAACAAGACATTACCAAGTGCGGTATGTTCGTACGAGTCCAGCTAGTATCATTTAAAGTACATAAATACTATTTTTTCCTGTATCTACGAATAATTACAAAATCGTAGGATTAAAGAAATAAGGAAAACTGTTTGAAATGAATAAAAAGGTAACTTTAAAATAGAACAATGATTCAAAAGTCGAAATTGTTAGAAAGTGTAATGTTTTATCAATATTATTTATAACTTATAGTTTCCATATATTGTTAAGCATCAACGACCACGTATTACTTATTCAGAAGTGAAGTACATAAAATAAGCTCCAAACACTATGTACAGACTTTCTGTACTCAGTATAAAACATGATTTAAATGGTGCTCGTCTTTTTAAACGACTCCCAAATAATTCACAGAAATTTAGCAAGAAAACGTTACTTGAAACTGCAAATAGATACATCTCCAACAAATATTGTTCAGATACAGTGTTGTATTCACTGAAACTGTGAAAAGAAAATACGAACAAAATTGTTTAATAAAGGTGTGCCATTTGCATACCCGGAACCAAACTTTCAATAAAACTGTCTAGCGGCGACAAGACGGATGAGTCCAAGTGGGGCATCTTATAAGAAGCTTCAAGCGCGCTATAACCCAAAATACTCTGGTAACTGTCAAAAGATGCTTGTTGGGAGAGATGGATTTCTTGCAAAGAATCTTCGGGAACTTGGGCTTCTGTATTTCGATGGAAACCCTTCCAAAAAGAAAAAAAGAAAAAAAAACTCGAAACACGTCATGAATAGCTCGCTGTCCATGAAAGTTGCCTTCAATTTGTCTGCAGCCTGCAGGTGAGGTGAGTGCGAGAGTGATGAATCACGTCGATACGAATCCGCTGCCAACGTGGAGCCACGGAGCGATGGCAGCGACGCCACTGGGCCAGGCCGAACCAACGCGCAGAGCAGAGGGCGAGCGTTCGGGTCTCCTTGGCGGCCGCGGGGTTTCTAGGAGCCTTGTAACGGCGCTGCAGTCTTTTGTCTACACGAAGCGCGCGCTCGCCCGCTGAATCTCGCCAAAGCCCCCTGCTTGTTCCGTGCTGTCGCCGTCGCGGGCTGTAACCGCGATACTCGACGCTCTGTTCGTTGTTATCGTTTTCCGTGCGTCCTACTCAGCCTTATTCAAAGTTCCTTCCTCTTCTTTCTCTTGTTTCGCAGATTTCTTTTGCAAACGAATTCGCAACGGCTAGCTTTCTCACTACACCATGATCTTCTGAACGTTATATTCCCTGACTTCGAAACTCCTCCCTCACTACTCTCCTTCAAAATCTCAGTTCTGACGTTTCCACACCCCTTTCATGTAATTCTAACTATATTTCTCTCTACTACTCCCACTTACTCTCACTCTACTTCTATCAATTTCGATATCTCAGTTCTATGAACTCAATTTTGGCCAAATACAATGTAAAATCTTTATTAGAAAATTCAAGAGATCAAGTAATTCCATCCGTCACACAGTTTTCGTTACACGAATTTGTAACTATCAACGAATCGAGCTAAAAAAATGCCTACTTTATAACAAAATTTACGTTATATACAAGTACATTATAGTTTTTATACGCGTGTCCAATCAATTTTGTTCAAGTCAGAAAATTGTTCGATCATTTCGTACTCCTAGGAGTTCTTTTAAAGTGGTCGATATTTAAGTCACTTTAGCTGACAAGTACTGAGAAAAATGAATGAAAGGAAGGAATCAATAACCTCAACACTGTGACCACATCTCTTGTACTTCAACCTTCTGTTACTAGTTTTACTAGCGAGTGAAACTTCACTTTAATTACTTAACCAATGATTCTTTCTCACTTCCTATTTCCTCCTCAACATCCTCCCGAACATTACCTCATCGTACTAACGGAATCACCTTACTTCACCCACCTCCCGCGGACCGCGTCCTCTCCGGCGCGCGCCTTTTACTGGAACGAGGCTCCGAAGGTGCACTTCCGGTCCGGCACAGGAAGCTTCGGTTGCGCGGGTGGCCGGGCGGCCTTGCGGCGTGGGAGCGAGGCGTGGAGGGGCGGGGTGGGGAGGGGCGGCGGATCGGAGGTTCGATGGGAGTGAAAGAGAGGGGAAGTTGGGGGCGGGAAAAGGAAGGAGACAAGGAAAGGGAGATGACGAAAAGAGAAGGAGAGGAGGGAACGGGATTGGAAGGTTGAAGAGAGAATGATAGACGATGTGACGAAAGAGGAGATGGAAGGGATGCGCTCGAAGAAGATTGGAGGAAAGGGAGGTAAGGGACGAAAAAAGAAGGGACGCGAAGGGAAAGGAATATAAAGAAAGAGAAGATGGGAGAGAAAAAGAAAGGGGGGAAAGTAGGGGAGGGGAGGAGGGAAAGGTAAGGTGAGAGGAGGGCCTGGAGAAGAGAGGAGGAAAGGAAGTGAATGGGAGAGAGAAGAAAGGGAAGAGAAAGAGATGGGAGGAAAGAAGCGTGGAGAGTAGTGAGAAGGGAGGCGAGGAGGGGGAAGGGAATAGAAGAGAAGTTGAAAAATAAGAGAAGGGGAAGGTAAGAGGAGGAAGAGAACGGGAAAAGATGAAGGAAAGGGAGGGAAGGGAAATGAACGGGAAGGGACGAAAGAGAAGAGAAGGGTGGCAAAATAATAGAAGGGAGGAAAAGGGTGGTATGGGAAGGAAAGGGGAGGGGAAGGAAGGGAATACAAGGGAAGGGGGTGTCAAAATAAGAGAAGGTTGGGAAGGGGGCGGGAGAGGAAAGGAGGGGAGTGAAGAGCATATGATGGGCGGCGTGGGGAAGGGAGGTGAGGGGGGAAGGGAATAGAAGGAAAAGGAGTCGGCAAATGAGGCAAGTGCGGGGGAGGGAGGGATGAGGGCGCGTGGGTGGGGCGCGGGGCCGCGCAGGGCCGTTTGTCACCGAAGCGCGCGGGGCGGCGCCCGAGTTGCGAATGCGAACCTCCTCTGCGGGCGGAGCTGCGCGTGAAAGAGCCTCAAAGCGAAAGCGGATCCTCAAGGGCCGCACTCGATCCGGCGCGCTTCCTCAACTCTGCGCCTCGCGCTGCCCAAACGAGTCGCCTCCGCTGCCAATTTTGCGGCCCGCGCTTTGGTAATGGGCGCAGTGCGTAGAAACGGTGACACTCATTTATAGAAATGTAATTAAATAGAAGAAGGCACGTCCCTGTCGACACGTCGTAGCTTGCTACTTATATAGGTAAATGAGCTTGTTATGAATAATTTAAGAATTGTTTCTTCTCATATTCATATTCAGTTGCATAGAATTACACGTTGTAGAAAATTAATTGAGATAAATTCGTTAGTTATTCAGAAACATATAGTGAAATTTATGTATTTGGTAGCAATAATAACTTACGAGTATGTGTAATGATATTTGTATGCAGTAAAAATAATTTCAGTAAAACGCCATTTACCCAAAATTCAAGAGGTTGAAAATATCAGTGACCATATTAGAAATATCCTTGTTACACGATTAATATACTTATTAAATTTCCTTGTCGAAAGCCAAATTTATTTGTTTGCGACGAATTTCGTGTTAAACATATACGCGCAAACGAGGGTTGACTATAAAATACCACTTTCACAAAAGCAACGGTAAAAGCATGCCTTCTAGGTTCTTTGCTAGGCGCGTACATCACTGGAAGAAGTGCATAGGAAAGTTAGAATTACTGACCCTTCTGTCATGTCAGTTTTTTTGGGGAGCTCATTTGGACAGAATGTAAATGCTAGTTTACAGTGCTAAAATTTTCATTTTTAATAGTGGTTTTCGAGTAAACGCTAAAGAAATAGATGTGAAGATTTGCTTACACTAAACGTTCGTTTTGTTTCTCATTAGTAGCTCAAAAAAGAACAAAAAATGTTTCTTATGGCCTGAACGACATTTCAAGCAATGTTTCTTTAGGGATCATGTTTTTACATGATTTATTACAGTGTTTATAATACCTAAGCCATTAAAACCTATTTCTTTCGATGCAGCCTTCTCATTCTCAATTTCAATATTCTGAATTATATGTCATTTTCCCTTTACTCTATCATGGGAATCACTGGGTTGCTTAGTTCTTTCGAAGCAAAGGAGCACGAAAAGGGAAGAGCAACGCGCACGCAGTCGCGAAGGAGAGAGGCAAGCGGACGGGGCGCGGCGGGGCGGCGAGGAGCTGGCTGGCGTCGAGCCCAGGGCCCGGGGGCGTGAGTGACGCGCGACGCGGGCGACGTCTGGGGGATAATTTGGGAGTTAATCGAGCCCCGTCGCAGAGCGCGGCGCGCTGCCCGCGCTGATTGACGGCTTGTCGCACTATCGCCGCCTGACGGATTAGGAGCAGGGGGGCGGGGGCGGGGGCGGAGGGCCGAGGGCCGACGACGGAGGACGAAGGGCGGAGGGGAGCGGCCCTACACACCAGAGGTCGCTCGCCCCCCCCCCCTCGCCACCAATCTCACCCTGCGAGGGCCTTACTCCGCCGGTCGGACAGGGCAAGTTATAGCGTTGACACCGCTGCGCTGGCATGAATTTGCGAGATCATTAAGTTCCGGGCAAGGCGGACACGACGAGGACGAATCTATTATACGAATGGTTAGTATTCAAGCCATTAGCGTATCGAATCATATTCTCCATTCAAAAGCCATTAGATAGATTGTTTTTCATCCGCCAAAAATATGACCAGCGATTTTTTTTTCCAGCGGATTTCTTTATTTTATTGGAAGAGAGCTTGGTTGATTATGCTTGATGTCACCCTGCAATATGTTCATTCATCATACTTATTTGACAGTTTGGGAAGCATTGAAAAAAATAAATTTTTAAATAATTGTGGATAGAGTAAAAGAGATATGAGGCTACCTTTTAACATTCATACGTGGACCAAATGATAATACATATTTGAAGATAGTTATGTGCCGTGGCGCGCCCAGGGGGGAAGAGGTCATGAGCTTTCCCTGAAGACGACGATCTCACATATTCTCAAGTATAGTTTTCCTGACTTTCTGTAGTAAGAAATGTGCATTTATTTTATACACGGAATACGTTATAAATATCTATAAAATTTCAAATGAAAATAACATTTCAATTTCACGTAGATGAAAAATATTTATAGTTAAACCTAGTTATCAAACCTAGAACCCCACACCTTTATTCAGGGAAAATTCTAGTTACGCCATTGATAGGTATATGTAAACGGCAGGTTAAACAAGGAAACGTTTAGACCCGAAACACGTAAGGACACACACACGTTATTTCATGTCAAATCACACTATTCGTATACATAATTAAAGTATATATTAATGTGATATTTACGACAAATATAGAAAAAGACCGAAGACGCAATATTCCCTTTACTAACAGCACTTCTGCAAGCAACTGCATTTAAAATTGTTTTAGTACAGTTCCTTAGTAAATTCTAGGGGTTTTATATCACAGAGGGTACATTTTCTTCCTCAGTGTGGGCCGTGCATTAGGAAATAAAGCTTCTCCAAAGGACGTGCACCTCCCGGCCGCACTCTTTCCCATTCTCGGGAACGCAAACTAACCATGAAGAGTTATTCCTCTGCCCCTCGGTGCTTCTACGGGCTTCGGTGAGAGGTCCTCGCGACACAGATCAGAAAACGATCTCTCTTCTCCAGCCACCGATGCATGAGAGATAAATCGCCTTTCCGCAGATTGCAATCGAGGGGGGAATCCAACATGGCGGCGAGCGCAGCGCCGCCGCCGCCGTCGTTCCCGGCATTCTCCGCACCGCTGCGTCTAGGCAGCCACTGCGTCGCCAGAGGGGGGGAGGGAGGTTGGCAGCATTGCGTCGACTCGGCGGCACCACAGCTGCCACAACGGATTAGGACCCATCAAATATCACTTTATGTATCGCCAATAACGGCGCCGTGGTGCTGGAGCCGGCCGCGGCGCAGCGCTGCCGTCGCTGCGCGGCTTTACGTCCCTCCAAACTTTCGCTACAGTTTAGATTGAAGAATGGCCCCGATATTAAAAACACGCTGAAATTACCGAATTTTTTATTCCCCTCCCTCTCTCTCTCTCCCTCCCGTTCACCGCGCCACTCCGCACCCGCTCCTGTTGTGCATTCGCGCGAGAGCGCGTGCGAGGGTAGAAAAAAAAGTGTAGTATGACATAAGAGATAAACATGAAATATCGTATGCACGTTTTTGGTACGTACTCTCATAAAAATCCCTTGTCAGGCTGCGCGCCGGGGTGAGTTATGGGGCGGGCGCGCGGTTCTCTGCACCGCTGGTCAAACGCTTTGGAACAACCGCCATTAGGAGCGGCGCGGTTCGGGGCGAACAGGGCCGTGCGGGACCGAGCGAAGTCGAGCGGTATCGAGCGGGATCGAGCGGGATCGAGCGGGATCGAGCGGTATCGAGCGGAGTCGAGCGGAGTCGAGCGGAGTCGAGCGGAGTCGAGCGGAGTCGAGCGGAGTCGAGCGGAGTCGAGCGGAGTCGAGCGGAGTCGAGCGGAGTCGAGCGGAGTCGAGCGGGATCGAGCGGGATCGAGCGGGGGCGAGCTGAGTCGAGCGGGATAAGCGGGATCAAGCGGGATCGAGAGGGGGTCGAGCGGGGCCGAGCGGGGCCGAGCGACGGAACACCCGCGCATTCTTTAGGACTAAATCTCGATTTTTGTTCACTCTTAGTCACTTTGGACTGAGGAATATTCAATTTAAGGGTACCTGAAAATTATTTTGTCATTTTATTTCGACGAACCTTTTTCATTAAAAAAAAAGTATCGACCACACACAAATATCGAACACAAAACATCTATGTCAAAAAATACATGGGCATCAAAAAAATAATTCAAAATACATCGATGGTTTTATTAAAACATCGATGATTCGAAACCATCGACATGGATGTCTCATCTGTAGAACGCACCCTGCCTGGCCCGGCACTGCATCTCCTGTGCGCGCCGCCAGAGGGCAGGTGAGGCTGCGCGCAGCGGAGAGCGGCCCGCCCGCGCGGCCCGATTACGGGCGTCCGCGCTGATTTAGCTGCGCGCTGATCGGCCGGCGCTCTTCGCCCAAAACGGATGCTCCCGCGAGGGCTGCGGACGGACGCAATGGGGCGAGGCGCATCGCGGGACGAGAGGAGCCATAAGGTAGAGGGGAAACTTCTACATTTGAATGTGTGAATGAGAGACAGAGAGGGGGAAGAGGCAGATAGAAAGAGAGAAACACAAGGGGGAGGTTCTAAAAGTCGTAATGAAAAGCGCAATCGAAAGTAAAGAAAATAGACTGCGAGAAATTTATCTAATACGAGATGAAGTTAACAGCTTCATGATTCTATGGACTTAAAAGCAAGAATTATGAATTGTACAAATATAATTATAAAATAATAACATTATAATATAAATTGTATTTATTCAATAATATTTCAATATTTGGTCTCCCAGAATTTTTAACTCTTATGAAAAACATTTTCTCTATTATAAATTATGTTTTTTCCTAAATGTTATGTAATTTATAATTTTCTTTCTCATGCAGAGTATACAGTTTTTTAATCTATTTTCTTGGAATCAAAACGTACAATATTCAAAAATGAAATAATAATATGGTCTACGTGGTATTTCTGAGAAAAGAGAAATGTCACACGAAATATATTGTAACGTTTCTCGTGGTGAATTAAAACCCACAAAATATTATTTAAACAATTACGTTTTATTCGGGAACAACTATACACTAAAATTTACTTACACTAAAAACTACTTGGTCTATTTACAGATATATTACACTTAATTATTTACACTGTTACACACGACTCCGTTCTCTTGATTTATTTACACAGTTCGCTTCTTACACCCTATTTATTTAAACAGTTCTCTTCTTACACCCTATTTATTTAAACAGTTCTCTTCTTACACCCTATTTATTTAAACAGTTCTCTTCTTACACCCTATTTATTTAAACAGTTCTCTTCTTACACCCTATTTATTTAAACAGTTCTCTTCTTCTACAGTATCAGTCAGTCCATGCACTGTCCACGGTCCACTACACTTGACCCTAATTCCCTGCACAGACCACAATTCCCCTGCGCAGACCACAATTCCTGGCGCAGTCCACACTTCACTGCGCACACCAGGGTCCACTGCACTGCTGTTTACCGCGATGCCCACTTCACAGCTCAGCTTCCACTGCAGACTTCAAACTGCTGACTGCTGTTTCCCCACTGCACCACTGCTTACCGCGATGCACCCCTTCACAGCTCAGCTTCCACTGCAGACTTCAGACTGCTGACTGCTGTTCAACCACTGCACCACTCTTCACCGCAATGCACACTTCCCAGCACAGCTTCCACTTCGGACACACTGACGGACTGACGTCTTACTGCTCACTACTGACTGACTCGCTAACTCGACTTCTCACCGAACTGTTAACTCACTCGCGGCCGCCGCGGCCGGCGCATTTATACCTGCCCGGCGCTTGTCTCGAGGCACCTGGCTCTTTCACGGCGTTTCTCCGCGGCTCGCGGATTGTCCGGAACCGTCTAGTTCGGGGGAAGGGGAGTGGCGGCGGCAGGTGACGCAATCCACGCGCAGCGACTTCGGCAGGTGATGCAATATTCGTTACATTGCCCCCTCCTTAGATGCGATCCGTCCCGGATCGCGTTTAGTGAAATAATGCAGATATTGTTGGCGTAATTCAAGCAGAGTTTTCCCAAGATTCTGAAGGTGGCCTTGCGATGTGACTTTCTTTTTGTGATAACAAAATGCACATCTTTACTCACGTCGCGGAGAAGAAGGTCATTCCCAATATCCGGTCGCCGGTTCTCCAATTCTTCCATTTTCCTGTATTTTCTTCTGAATACAGCAGCAACACCTCTGGTCATATCCAGATCCTGAGCAACACAATGCGCTAATGAATATTTCTGGAGTACCGTGAACAGATCCTGTGGCACCTCCATTGCCACACCACAACGCGCCATATCATTTCCGCCATGGTGAGACATAAACTCGTCAAAAGTGAACATTTTCATGCCCAACTCACAAGCTCCTGTGGTGTCTTCTCCGTCATTTTCATTACCTCCCGCGCACGGGGCCAGCCGACTGGAATGGATGACCCGCGTGTTTTCATACTGAAACCTTTCAATTCGGTAGACAAAATCATTTCTCCTCTTTTGAGAGCCATCTTTATTTTCTACAACTCGTTTAAAAACTTCTTTTTCTACTTCTGATTTTTCTTTTGCTGCTTCTTCTTTCGCTGCTGCTTCTTCTTCTTTCGCTGCCGCTTCTTCTCCTTTCGCTGCCGCATCTTCTTCTTTCGCTGCCGCATCTTCTTCTTTCGCTGCCGCATCTTCTTCTTTCGCTGCTGCATCTTCTTCTTTCGCTGCCGCATCTTCTTCTTTCGCTGCCGCTTCTTCTTCTTTCGCTGCCGCTTCTTTTTCTTTCGCTGCCGCTTCTTCTTCTTCTTTCGCTGCCGCTTCTTCTTTCGCTGCCGCTTCTTCTCTAACCAATCTATTATTCGGCGTTATCTGTTGTTCCAGGTTTTCTGACACCTTTTCTTCCGAAATTCTGGAATTTTCTGTCAGTTTTTCTTCTGACGTTGTGTCAGCTATCTCCCATATTTTTCGCATTTCTGCTACGACTGCTCGGACAGAGATACCCTTGTAATACATCTCGAAGCGAAAACTCTCTGGATCCTCTCCTGCTGCCTTCAACGCGTTAGCAAGACGTTCTTGTAATATTGCTTTCGTTCCGGTGGTCTCCAGATCCCTGTCTTCTAACTCCATCTTCAACTCGGTTACTCTCAGTTCCCGTAAGGATTTTGTGAACTCCATTTTCATTAAGGTTTTAATTCACCACACGTTATACTGATTTAAACACACACCCCACACCTGACACCAATTGTAACGTTTCTCGTGGTGAATTAAAACCCACAAAATATTATTTAAACAATTACGTTTTATTCGGGAACAACTATACACTAAAATTTACTTACACTAAAAACTACTTGGTCTATTTACAGATATATTACACTTAATTATTTACACTGTTACACACGACTCCGTTCTCTTGATTTATTTACACAGTTCGCTTCTTACACCCTATTTATTTAAACAGTTCTCTTCTTACACCCTATTTATTTAAACAGTTCTCTTCTTACACCCTATTTATTTAAACAGTTCTCTTCTTACACCCTATTTATTTAAACAGTTCTCTTCTTACACCCTATTTATTTAAACAGTTCTCTTCTTCTACAGTATCAGTCAGTCCATGCACTGTCCACGGTCCACTACACTTGACCCAATTCCCTGCACAGACCACAATTCCCCTGCGCAGACCACAATTCCTGGCGCAGACCACACTTCACTGCGCACACCAGGGTCCACTGCACTGCTGTTTACCGCGATGCCCACTTCACAGCTCAGCTTCCACTGCAGACTTCAAACTGCTGACTGCTGTTTCCCCACTGCACCACTGCTTACCGCGATGCACCCCTTCACAGCTCAGCTTCCACTGCAGACTTCAGACTGCTGACTGCTGTTCAACCACTGCACCACTCTTCACCGCAATGCACACTTCCCAGCACAGCTTCCACTTCGGACACACTGACGGACTGACGTCTTACTGCTCACTACTGACTGACTCGCTAACTCGACTTCTCACCGAACTGTTAACTCACTCGCGGCCGCCGCGGCCGGCGCATTTATACCTGCCCGGCGCTTGTCTCGAGGCACCTGGCTCTTTCACGGCGTTTCTCCGCGGCTCGCGGATTGTCCGGAACCGTCTAGTTCGGGGGAAGGGGAGTGGCGGCGGCAGGTGACGCAATCCACGCGCAGCGACTTCGGCAGGTGATGCAATATTCGTTACAATATGAACAAAATTTATTGTAAAGTTTCCAAGTATATGAGACATGAAACATGGAGGATGCAACACAAAGGCAGCACTAGAATGCATCATTGGTTTGAATGACACATATTTTCATTGGAGAGCTGCTGTATATTTCATCACTCATTAAATTTCACGTTTGATAAGATATCCATTGTAAGGTTTGTTTAATATTAATATATGTAGAAAGAATGCATGAAATGAGAAATGACTTAATTAGTTGTGTTATTTAAAATTCCGTTAAACTTCGTCAGAGTTTTTACGTTAAAATACATATTCAGTTCTAATAGGTTAACTAATTACTTTATGAACATGACAATTATCAGAAATAATGGAAGATAGTAAAACACAACTGAAAATTCAAACTATTATAGACATTACATATGCGCGAAAAAGCACATTAAAATCAATTACTGATAATTAAAAAATTTATTGAAAATCATGTTATTTGCAGGAACATGTTTAAAAAACATGTCTTTTTAACGAACGTTTTTCATATAAAAATGAGACAAAATATATCAATGGAACAAATTGTTTTACAATGCAGTTTATTCTTTTCATTCAATATATGCAGACTATATACCATCGTAATAAATACATTAGTCTGAATCCAAGAAAATCTTAACCCGTCCTGTAAAACACATGGTCCTTGGCCATTGTTGGTTATCATTTCTTCGTTCAAAGTTTTGGGGATATTTTACAAAAGTTGGAATAAGTTTTCATTTTCAAGAACGAGTTTTTGCTAAGTGATCTTACAACGGCTTGCAGACGAAATTGGTCTAGGTGTTTCTAAACTTTCCAGATACTGAAAGATAATATCATTAAACAAGACCCTTTACAAGAGTAAGCGTACTAAAAACATTTATAAATTATAAAAAGTACAAAAGATCTGAGAATACGGGTTTTGAGCGTAATTTTATACAAGTTCTAACTCATCCGTGGAATAGTTTACATTTTAATGTCTTTCTTTTAATATTCTGTTTATTTTTACTCTTATTCTTATTATTCTGTAGAAAATATATTTAATGCATCATATATCATTTACTTAATTTACCATTTTCACGCGAAACGACTGCGAAGTGAATTACTGTGCTTCACTATTCAATTAACCAGACCAGAATTTCCTGCGCAAGCAAATGATATATCAACTCGCAGCAAAGTTTCCACAGCTACCACCTGAACCATCAAAATGATAAAACGCCCATTTCAACTAATAGTGGCGACTGGCCGGCGCGTCATTCAGATAATGTGCGGACCTATGATGATCCCGAAGACAGCTTTCTCGACCCCAAACGCCCGTAGCGCCGCCACACATTGAGTACTGAATTACGCGAACGGGCGCCAGTTATTGTTATGGCTCCCGCATTAGAGCAGATACGGCGGCCGCGCCGCGCGCATAGCAACGCAGCGGGATCGCAATCTACGGAATTAATGGCCGCCAACATGTACAATCAAATCTGACGTCTAAAAATTAATGGCCGGTTACGTTCCTGAGCAGACAAACGCCGGAATTCGAACCGACTACCCGCATACACGCTGTCGTAATAGATCGACGTGTGCGTTCAAGTGTCGGCACATGTGCATCTACACACACATAAAAAAAGTCCGCGGCGACGCGCTTCTGTTTTCAATTGTTCTCTTTCGGGCGCGATTTATTTCGAATGTGAACTTGTGTCAAGTATAAATCTCGCCAGAGAGCCGACGCTCCACTTGCAAAAACAGGGCCGCGCCAGCAGCCTCGCGTGGTGGTTTTTGAATTGCCACGCGCCCATAAACCCTCCCGTAAGAAGCATCGGCGCAATATCCCCTCTGTCGGAAACGAATAGCGCGCCAGAGAGAGAGATGGGGTTTTGGCACAAGCGCGTTGCCGCCGCCGCCGCCGCCGGGAATCTGCTGCTCCGTGAGCCCACCGAGAGCTCGTATCGAGCAGCGGCTTGTGACACTCCGCCTGCGATGTGAACGAGATGTTACGTGGTGTGGAGGGGAGCACCGACGTTTTGAGCGAAACCTTTTTCGATATACTCGCTGGTTAATGGGAAGCTATTAATACAATACTTTTAGGATATTGAGACTTCAAACGTAAGTCATTTCGTACTTTTCTGATTTGTACAATTAACTATTAACACATAGACCAAGACACATAGACCAAGAGCAATAATACGTGGCAATAAAATGTTAGCCGTATAGAATATAAACAGTGACTATCATCGGGACATTCCAATTCATAGCTGGTATAACCATGAACATATTTTTTTTAAATTATAGATTCACTAGTTATTGTATTACATTATAACCTCCGCAAAGCAACGAAATGTTAAACATATTGACAATGAAAGTTGAAAACAAAGTAAAATGCCATGTGTACCATCGCATCGCATTTGAGATCTAAATAATGTTTTATTTATATATCGAATTCGGTTGTGTTATATAATTATTCAGTTTGACAGCGTTCTTCACTCTTCCTACCAATGCGCACAATTTTTAGGAAGTGATGACGACATTCATGCACAACACTGGTGTATAGTCATATTGTTTACAACAAAATATTCATGAATATCAGTGTAAAAATTGAACAAGTTATACACATTAGAAAGAAAATGAATGCAAAATGTACATCATAATTTTTATAATGGAGATACATAAATCGTCGAATGTGAATAAAACTTCGTACATATTTACTATGAGTCACTTTAATCTACATTCATAACTCACAGGACCGGTGCCAAGATGCTTGATCTAGATACAAAGTTCTCTGAGCAGTATACATTGCAACAAGTGCATCGCAGCGTCATATTACTGCGAGCAGTTGCTAAACAGGTCTGCACTTGGCTTCCGACCAGACGTGGCGTCGTATTTGACGTAGTGCCTCCCCTGGGGCTGGAAGACAGATTTTGTCCACATTATATCTTAGCGAGAAGACTAATTTCTTCCTCTGTAGAAGTGGCCCGGATTTTCAAGTATTTGCGATTTTCAGAAGCACTTCATACAATCAGCAACTAAATACTCTTTCCTGGCAGGGGAATCTATTTCACTACACGTTGATTAAGATGAAAAATCTAAATGGAGTGACAACGTAAAAATGATAATCATGTTATTCCTTCAAGGGTTGGCGGTGATCATTCCACGTTGGGTGATGAAATCCGGGGCCGACCTATAAGTCGTCTTGAGGGGCCGTATCCCCCACAAGGTATCTCCCATCAGAGGGCTCTGCCTCCAGATCAGACAATCTCTAAGCTTCCGACAAGTCTCCCACAGTAGTGCATGTTAAGTAAGTGGTGAGGAAAGTTCAAGGAAGTGAAAGAGAAGCGAAGTTCGTGCGCGGTTCTTGTCTCGTTTGTTATGTTACTAGTATGTTATAGTCTGATCCCCAGACACGAACCCTATTTTGTTTTGCGTGGCTGTGTAAATTTCGATGCCTCTGAAACTTAGAAAGCGCAAAGCTAGTTCTCGTCTGATATTTGGCGGTCTTCTATTTCCTCTGTCCCCCCTTCGACCATATATTTATCATTACGACTAATCAACATTGTTTCTTTCATCTACGGTCTTCAATCATAAGCCTCAATGATCCGTGTAGATAAATCCCAATAAGTATCATTTTATATCTGAGAAAAATAATAATGGTTTTCTATGCAATTTGTTAATTATTTCAATATTATACTATCGTTATATTAGGTTTTATCAACCAAATAAGTTTTATTTTTTTAAAATTAATTCATTTCTACTAAGTAAACAGTATTAAAAATCATGTTGCACTCCTTTATCACATATACTGGAATGAATCACAGACAGTTCTTGAACAGTTATTTAAAAAAATTAAGGCGTGACCTTGCATTAGCTAATCAACGTAAAATAACACAAACACCACATATTCTACTATCATGGAATTTGTTTTATTTCAAAGCAGCGGTTGTTTTTTTTATTCCGGTTAGTTTGCTACGAGATAAAGCAAAATCGATCGATCCAGTAAACCGATTTCCCCACTGTGGACATTTTTCGCAGGGGCGTTTCTTTGGCATCCCAAACTACTCAACGCAGCTCCCGGTTGCTCCCCGTCCCCGCACCGCCGTCTGGTCCCCTTCGTCTTTAGACCGCGCGCCGCCCGCCACGCCACACTAAGTTTGTGTAAATGCGGTCGGTTTGGATGCAGCGCCGCCTGTCGCGCGCAGCCGCCGGCCAGACAATGCCTGGAGGCTTCCCTCCGGCAGCCGACGACTTGTCAGATGCCGCCGCCACCGCCGCCTCCGCCTCCTGGCGCGACCGCCGCCGCTTCCGCCGCTGCGCCGCACGGTGGGCGAAAGCCGCATTTCAGAGGCCGCACAGAGAGAGGCTCATCCTTCAAAAGTTTGACGGGAATAAGAATTAACGTCTTTGCTTCACCACCTATTATTCTTAAGTATATTATTATATTATTATATTATATTATTATATTATTAGTAGTATTATTAAGATGTATCCTACATTTTATTTTATCATAACGACAAATACACAGGTTATATATGACCAAAGCATATTTATCAACATTTTTTTTTGGAATTTACATCTACCCTCCCCCCATGACCTTTCGAACCATTCCAGTTGTTGTGATGAGCACAACCTTCTGCATATTGTCTAGTGTAAAGGAGACTAATTTTTCCTTCAAAATTTTCACCTTATTTCTCAGTCCTTTTGTCATAGTCTCTCCTATGACAGTCCTTAGTGAAACAATTTATTTTATTCATTATTTAACTACAAACATTTTGGACTTTGGCATGACCAATCATATAATTTAAACGTTAAAATGTTCATTATCAATATTGCTTTCTAGGCATCTCTAGACCATAGATATAAAACGTTAATTGATGATATATACATTGCTTTATAATAGTTTCTGGAAGTGTATCATAGTTCTTTGAAAAGATAAAACAAATTATACATAATTTAGATCGACAGTATAGGAATGTGGAAAATAAATTAAAACATGTCTTTCATCGCCTGATATATCTAATTAACCACAACACAACACACATAATGAAAAATGACGTTGATTTAACTACAAAAGTTTTCATGCAGGAGCCTGTAACCAATTTTATTACGTTCTTTCCATTAGAAATTGATGTATTTTATCGTTCCAATAAATCAAATATAACCGAAGCATAAAAATGGGCTTACCAAGAATTGAAGTAAAAGTTCCAAGTATTTGTATCCGATATTTCAACTCACACAGCGTTTGTATCCTTTTTAAATAAATGTAATCAGCCGATAATAATTTCGTATATCAAACGAGTATTAACAGGGACAAAAAGGCATATTTTTGTTTTTCATTTTTTTTTCATTTTTCTCTCAGTCGATATTTAGCTACGAATACTACATGTTTTATGTTATTTCATTTAATGAAACTAGGTATGATATATTTTGTGCAGGATTTAAATTAATCTAAACATCCACCCTCAATTATTTTTAAAAAACCGAACACACGTCAAATATTTTTTAAAAAAAAGAAAATTGAAATAGAGATAATAGAAACATTCCCAATTCTATCAGCTAGACTACGACCATCCACAATCCCATCCTCACCCACCGTGAACCAGCAACGCAGCTTCGTGAAGCGTCCTGACTCGCGCTTACCCCTCTCGCTGTCACCATCCCTCTTCCCCCTCTCCCAGTCTGGAGGCGTCGCGCCGCCTCTCGCGCCGCGACGCCTCCTCGGCGTTACCAATGCCGCGACAATGGCCTGACCTCCGACGGCGCAGGCCACCCGCCCGCCTTTGTCCCGCTTTCTATGGGTCTTCGCAAATTGAATTCCATATGCAGCCCTCCCGATTAACACCCGGGAGACACCGTAAAATATCGTCAACCCCCCGGGGGCGGTGAAATACAGCGCGGGGGGTGGGGAATGGGGCGGGCGCGCCCTCTAACAAGGGGTAATACGACATAAAAATTCTGAACCTGCGCACGCGGACTGCCACGAGACGGTGGCGGCGGACGCCGCGGCGCGCGTTTTTGTATCTGGCGCACGGCGGCCCACCAGACTGGGGCCCGACCGGGGAGTGGATGATGGAGGAGGTTGGGGTGAACCTAATATTTCTTTGGGTCGTCCTTGTTCTGAAACGCCGCGTAGAATGTAGGCCCGGAGGTGAGGTTTATTCAGGTTTTACAAGCGAATTGAATGCGAGAAAGAATCCTCTAACAGCCATTAATTGACCTAAATAAAACTGAATAAGATGATAGTGGTGACTTACAATTATTCACACATGCGCACGAAAAACTTTGAGTGAAGCATGTCGTGAGTGTTCATTAATAACAATTTAGTAATTATTTTTATAAGACGTCGGAGATAAAGTGCATAAAGACAAAGTATGAAAACCGCAAATAGTTTAATCTTCTTATAACTCTTTTCTAAATCGAAACTTGCAATTAAGCCAGTGAATCATGATGAATATGATGATGCTAGTACATGGTGGAAAGAAGAGCGAATAAGCCAAATAAAATTAATTGTGGAAGAAAACTCACGGAAATCAAAAATAATCACTTCCAATTTGCTGGTAAATTTCAATTTGAATCCCAGCACACAAACGAAAAAATAGGAAACGCTGTTAACTACCATCCAGATAAAATACCTTCCCTCCAGAGATATCTGCCTATTAATGCACATCAACCCCATCTAAACTATGCCACGTAATTATCACTCTGTCAGGGATGCGGGATTTGTATCCAAAACCCAAACTGTGTCACTACGCCTGCGCTCTGAATGCCTTGAGCAGCGTGGCGCGGCGCTCTGGAGCAGAACGGGTGACGTGGAGCGGCGCGGGGCGGGGCGGGGCGGCGTGGGAAAGGGCACCAACGCGTGTGACAGAATGCAGAACGGTGAGGTAGCGTCATTTGGCGTAGGTTACGTGGGGTAGAGCGAGGTAGGGCGAGGTAATGTCGTCTAGGCGGCATGTCTCGTGGGGAGATGTAGGGTGGCGTGGGGTGGCGTGGGGTGGCGTGGCGTGGGGTGGCGTGGGGTGGCGTGGGGTGGCGTGGGATGGCGTGGGATGACGTGGGATGGCGTGGAGTGGCGTGGGGTGACGCGGAGTGGCGTGGGGTGGCAAGAGATGGCGAGGAGGGGCGACAGGGGGCGAGGGGTGGCGAGGGGCGGCGAGGGGCAGCGAGGGGCAGCGAGGGGCAGCGTAGGGCGACGTAGGGCGGCGTAGGGCAACGTAAGGCGGCGTAGGGCAACGTATGGCGGCGTAGGGCAACGTATGGCGGCGTAGGGCAACGTATGGCGGCGTAGGGCAACGTATGACGGCGTAGGGCAACCTAGGGCGGCGTAGGGCAACGCAGGGTGGCGTAGGGCGGCGTAGGGCAACGCAGGGCGGCGTAGGGCAACGTAGGGCGGCGTAGGGCAACGCAGGGCGGCGTAGGGCAACGCAGGGCGGCATAGGGCAACGCAGGGCGGCGTAGGGCAACGTAGGGCGGCGTAGGGCAACGCAGGGCGGCGTAGGGCGACGTAGGGCGGCGTAGGGCAACGTAGGGCGGCGTAGGGCAACGCAGGGCGGCGTAGGGCGACGTAGGGCGGCGTATGGCAACGTAGGGAGACGTTGATCGACGTTGATTGACATTGACAGTGATTGACGTTGGGTAATGTTGGGCGGCGTAGGGCGGCGTAGGGCGGCGTAGGGCGACGTAGGGCGGCGTAGGGCGGCGTAGGGCGGCGTAGGGCGGCGTAGGGCGGCGTAGGGCGGCGTAGGGCGGCGTAGGGCGGCGTAGGGCGGCGTAGGGCGGCGTAGGGCGGCGTAGGGCGGCGTAGGGCGGCGTAGGGCGGCGTAGGGCGGCGTAGGGCGGCGTAGGGAGGTGGGAGGTGGGGGCGAGGGGGACGGGGTGGGGCGCGCCAGTGCGCGAGAGGCTGACGCGATTTGGTCGCGGGCGGAATAAATCCGCGCGGCCTGCTGGGCGAGCGTGCGCGCGCGTGAACCATTGTGGGTGTAACTTCCATGAACTTGCGCCCCAACTCGGGCGCTCCACGGTTTTCTCGGCTGACGGATACAGAACTACCAACTTTGCGTTGTTCTTGTCGGCGCTCTCCGGATAAGGGTCTCGAGCCTCGCTTCATGCTGCTTCTTGCTAAATGTTGGCTTATGATGACGTGTGAATTATGATGATGTATAGTATGGTGAAGAAACGCAGGTAAATTGTAGTGAAGTTTAACTACCAGAGGACCTACGAGTACATGCATCCAAAGTAGATTTATTGTCTTTTTGCATTACAGATAATGTCAATATAATGTCATATATATTTAAATTCAGCTGTCATAGGCGAATAATTTTCCCCCGGAAAAGCATAATTACCGCATTCCAATAATTTTAGACACAGGAACTATTGTTCTAATTCAAGGTTATCTTACATGCACACAGCCATTTTCTATTCTCCAAAATATCGTTCGAAATACCTAGCTCGGTATATTAAGAAAGCGCATAGTATTATAGTGTGCTGAGTCAGGTTTGTTAAAATTACTAATTTTTCTTAGTCATTCAAATACACTCTTTCTCTTATTTAATCATTCCATATTATTCTTCATTATCCTACACAACGTCGAAATAGATTTAATAATCTCCTTATAAGTAGTTCATTGGAGCGGAAGTAATAATTGAGAAGTAGAAAATATTACGATGAACATTCAGAAACAATACCTGTATTATTACTACACATGAACAGTATGTGCTTTATTATTATTATTATTATTATTATTATTATTATTATTATTATTATTATTTCATTCAATAAGGACTCAAATTAGAAAGAATATATATCGGAAGAAATGAAGCTATATTCAATGAGTTGATGTAAAAAAAGTCGCTAATTTTCATCTGTTAGTTCTCACAAACCAATTTTCTTTCAATTATTCAAGAACGTCGATTCAACAGACTTCACAATGGCACATTGTAAGCGAATTGATGTATAAATTATCGGTTCATGGAAACACATTCCGTGCAGTTTATATCAACAGAGCAATGAAATAACGTCCTTTCTAGATGTATTTCAATATTCCTTTTGCAAACACTGCTTTGTAGGATTTAGTAAAATATAAACCCACAAACAGACATGAAATATTTATGTTGGCAGTTCATAAAATGGACAGTTTCTTTGTATTACGGTTGAAATCCCTCGTGCTTTCTTATTAAATATAATCTTCTTATCGTCAAATTATCTACTACTGAACTGCTAGTGATAAACAAAAATATTACTTGTGTCAATATACGGTATAAATACATATTTACAAAAGAAATTAATGTATTTGTTTTTTCAAAGAAAAATTAACACAAATAAAAAAGTAATTGAATAGTGTCAATTGGGTGCTTTCTTGTTACTCTGTTAATTTTCATTTGTGAACAAATATATTTATTTCGTTTATAAATAACACACAATTTACATTATTAACACACAAAATCAAAGTAGTTATTGTTTACAAAATATGCTTAAAATTGACTTAATATGTTTTTTCGGAGTATCGTTGTTTCCTCTGTGGACAACCTGTATGTATGTAAATTTGTATGTGTGTGTGTGTGTGTGTGTGTGTGTGAGTGAGTAACTAGCTACGTAAGGAACGTAAGAAAGGTCAATACAGACCAGCACATTTTTAAAAGTATTTTCCATTAGCAGAAAGTGATGTGTAAACATCTCTCCTTCCTGAAAATAACCGCGTTGAGTTCCTTCATGTGCATTCTCAATAGAAAGCCAACTCTAAATAACTCCCGGTGCACAACTGGAAGGGACTCGAATTTCCCGGGGCGTTTGCAAACAATCCCTCGCAATGTTAATACAGTCGATGCACAGCCCGCTCACCGCAAGAGACCGGCCTCGGGAACTAGAGCTTTCATTACAGAAATAATGAGAGAGAAGGTTAACCTGGACCGCTCAGACTTTTAATGGGCAACAAAGGAGCTCAAGCCGCAAGCAGCAGAGAGGACAGGGCGAGTGCGGCGGAGAGGGAAAGGGGATGGGTGGGGGAGGGGTGGGAGGAGGGGGAGCGGGGGGAGGGCGCGGTAAGATGATAAAAGAGATCGCGGGGAGGTCACAGAGAGAGGCGCAACGCAGCGGGGGCCTCCGCAGAGACTCCTAATACTCTGCGGCGCCGTCGAGTCTCTGGTCATTAGCATTTTGATGCGACTCGCCTGCGGGATTGGGTCGGTAATGAAGAGGCCCTTGCCCAGGTACGGGGTGTAATGTGTCGGGCCACATTAGAGGAAAGAGGGGGGTGGGAGGCGTCGCCAAACCCTCTCCTGCGCTGCCGTAGCGTCGCCTGCCATCACCACCCAGAGCGCCACGTCCAAATTCGGGCATTAGCCGCTGTACATCAACCCCAAGTACTACCCGTCATTTCAGGTCTACGGCGCGTTGTGTCATCTGTCGTCTCGACTGACACCTGACTTACGCTCCCAGAATCAATGCACAGTAGTTATTACTGTCAAGACTTCTCTCACTCCATGTACCTAATTGCTTTCATCAAAAATCTCCTTTAGAGATATTATGAGTTATATTTGTGAGCTGAATGAGTTGACGTGATTCGCTGTAGCCATTGTGATACTTAATCTTATCTCTCAGCAGTTCACTTAATCAATATCAAGTATAAAATAATTCGTGCGCATCCAGCTTTCTTTCCTTCTAAATGTCACCGACTTCATCGCCTACGCCCTCGTCCCCATTTTTGCTATAATAACGAATATCTCTTTTGTCACATTATTCAATAACTATCTCCACCCCAATCGCAAAGTTCACTACACTCCTCATTGTCATCGACAATATCCCCATCCTCGTAACAGCTAATCATGTCACCACGCTCGTTAAAGTTTTGGAGCGTAAACCAGAAATAAATTGCGATCCTGCGAACTTTTCAATACGCAGTTGCTCAACAATCAAATTTCTTGGCACAATTATTACTCACGTTCTCAGAACCCCAACTCTTTCCTCCCATTTCGCAAGTGCCGATGCTTATTATCACCCAAATCCCCACCTTGGCCACCGTCGCCACAAAGCCGTCGCCCGCCGCCGCCGCCGCCGCCGCCGCCGCCGCCGCCGCCGCCGCCGCCGCCGCCGCCGCGTGCGAGGACGAGCCGTCGCGCCGCCGGCTTCGTCGCCGCGCTCGCCGCGCGCACAAAGGCGCCACACGGGGGGAGGTTTAGGTTTCAAAAGAAACTGGGAGCAAGTTGTCTGTGTTGTAACAATAAAGTTAGCGCGACGCGACGCGGCGCGGCGGCAGGGAGGCGCGCGAAAGGGGTCCGTTTGAATAGGGGGAGGGAGAGGGGGAGATGGTGGGACAGGACGGGTGAGAAAGGGTCACCGCGGCCACCGAACGTAAACCCATCGAGCGACGACCCTGCGAGAGGAGTTACGAAAGGACGGGGGAGAGGATGGAGAGACCGGAGAGCGAGAGTTCTGAAAGGCGAGAGGGCGAGCGAGAAGTGTTACCGAAGGATGGGTGAGAGGCTAAGCAGATCGGAGAGCGAGAGATCTCCAAGGTGGCGAGAGCGCGGGCGAGAGAGCGGGCGAGAGGGCGGGCGAGAGGGCGGGCGAGAGGGAGGGCGAGAGGGCGGGCGAGAGGGCGGGCGAGAGGGCGGGCGAGAGGGCGGGCGAGAGGGCTGGCGAGAGGGCTGGCGAGAGGGCGGGCGAGAGGGCGGGCGAGAGAGCGGGCGAGAGGGCGGGCGAGAGGGCGGGCGAGAGGGCCGTCGAGAGGGCGGGCGAGACGAGTTACGAAAGGAGGGGGAAGAGAATGGGTGGACCGGAGAGCGAGAGTCCTGAAAGGCGGGGGCGAGCGGGAGAGATGGGTCGGCCTGGCCAGGGAGAGGCCAACCCGAGGGTGGCTGGCGGACGCTCCCAGAGGGGTGGAAATGGGGTAAACACCCGAAGTGTGAACGGCCGGAAGTTACGGAAGTCTATTAAGAAAATATATGGGGATGAGAACTTCTGAACGGCTGTGCCGAATGCGGGATAAAAGCTTCCGAATGGGCCTGAGTCCACGATAAATGTCAAAACACAGCTTGAAGTAATGGAAGGGATGAATAGGCGTAGAACTAGAAATGACTTTCGCTTTTCGTTTAAAGAAGATCGTTCCAACTTCAAGCAAGTAAGAAATGGATACGTCGATATGAGAGCGAAGGTCGATAACAGAAAGCCGCATAGTAGAAGAGGAAAAGACGAGGATAATCCTCAGTAGTATTACTTAGTGTCTAAGATACTGGTGCACTTGGCGATATTGGACTTGAACAGAAATATAAGGGAGAAAACATCGATGTCCAAAATAAAATATTAAATCATTAATGTGAAATTTTGTCTGAATTACATTTTTATATTTCAAATAAATGTTTTATAATTTATTACTAAAATTAAATCAATCCCACTACAGATTATTTTTATTGTTAAAGAAGGTTCACTGTTTTATTAGAGACATGAAGTCAAATGGAAAAAAATATAAAGATTTCTAATTGAAAGACAATCGCATGTTCCTTAATATAGTAAAAATTTTATATCATTTAAGAAAATGTTTATTTACTGAACACGTTGCCTATTTGATGGTTTCTAATGGTCATAAACTTTGACTCACACACCAGAATTACATATTTAAAAAAATAATATTTAATTTTTAGTTCTATCAATCTCCCAAAAATATTTAACCAAAGAAAGTAATAGTTGTAAATTTTCGTTTTTGTATGAAATTTCAACTCCTATTTCTTTTCTGAATAAAACCATATTTTTGCAATCACCGTTGCAATTTCTTTTACACAGTCACCGACATTGTTCTAACTTCTCTTCGTCTAAAATGTGTTTCGTCTGGACTCAAACCAAGGACTATGGAAGGCCAGGGCGCTGAAGTCAATGAAGATGAGTGCGCTGAACTTGTAATGGATGGAAGCAGAGAAATCTGTGGGAATATGATCGATATGGTAAAACTTATGTAAGAGAATCTGAAAGACAGTAAGTATTGAACGGTACAAAAGTATCAAAAAAATTAACATAAAAATAGATGTGGGAAAAAAATTTCACACCGGAAAAAACAGAACTGAAACGAAATATAAATCATAAAATCTACACGGAAAATGGTTAATGTCAGGCAAACAAAATAGTTGAGCTCGAAACGACTGTCTTGAAGGTTGCTGCAGGGAAAAGCTTGATGACTACTGCAATGAGTATTTTTACGAGTAATACTGCAATGCAGGACTTCTCAAAATCATCGACCCTAGGGCCACTGCCAAGGTCAGGTGCATGCATACGTGATACCGCGGGCACTACTCTATCAGATCTGAGAAGACAAGGTTCGTAGAGGACAGCACCACCGTCATCCTACGTAACTTTTTTTTACTGCTCTCAGCCGCCGCGGAAAATAATACTGAACTTCTGCCTTGTAAGCGTATTACAAATTACCAGAAAATATTATGAGAACATTAATGCTTCTATCCAACAAAGACGCTTCTTTCTCCGTGTTCTTGTTCACAGGGTCTCTACTAAAGCCTCTTTTCTCTAGTCCTAGGTAGCACATAGCCAGCTCTCCTCGAGAGACAACGGGAGCGGTGCTATTGAGATTTCCGCGCGGCGTCGCTAGCCGTTCGCAGAGGAGAATGACGTGAGGCGAAATACGAGATGTTTTTTTTTGTTTTTAAGCTTTTTGTTGATAGTTCAATATTATTAACATTTCATATGCATTTTGTTGACTAATAGCGTTTCTTATTCTAACTTAACATTCAACTATACTAACTATAAATTGATGAAGAGATCTCTTAGAGTACCTACTATTTTAGTTATTGTGTGAGAAAATATTTAGGAATGCTTATAATGGGAATCTATTTTTAATACAGGTTGGGAAATAGTTTATTGATGCTAGATTATAGTGAGAGGCTTGGGCTATTTATTTTATATTTGAATAAAAGTTATTAGAGAGGTGGGCTATGTGGTGGAAGATTCGTGATATGGAGTAGTCAGTTACATAAGAACCATTGAGCATCTTTTGCTATTCGGAGGAATTTGTTTTGGATCACTTGAATTCAGTTAACGTTTGTTTGAGAGGCATTGATCCATGTTGGGCACACGTATAGCATAAGCGGCCTAATTATTATTTTTGTTGGCATATAGGCGGCCAATTTAATTCAAATCTGGCGCTAAGATTTTCGCGAATCCAATTTTTTCACATAGACACGACGAGATCGCATTGTTTGAGAACCTAGGTCTGCGAGCAGTTTCATAGCAATCATGCAGAGAAGCTTGTCAATACGCATATGGGGCGCATTGAAAGTTGGTTGGTAGGTTTGAGAGCAAGCATTCATGTAATCTCCGTGAACCAACGATTCGCAACACGGCTCAAAGCGGCGTGAAATTCGTAAGAAAAACGTTTATTTTAGCCCAAACAAAGGTAATCATGGCAATCTCTTCGATACTTAACGATTTGTACGGCAAAGTGTTAATATTTGTAAATTATGAGTCGTCTTTTCAGAATTTTCTCGCCTGACGAGAACACAGCAAGACGATGCACAGAACGTTGCTTGTAGCAGTTTCTGCAAATGCTCTCCCAATCATCAAGTCAATATTTCGCAGCCGCTCTCTTCGGCACCGCTCTCTTCGGCACCGCTCTCTTCGGCACCGCTCTCTTCGGCACCGCTCTCTTCGGCACCGCTCTCTTCGGCACCGCTCTCTTCGGCACCGCTCTCTTCGGCACCGCTCTCTTCGGCACCGCTCTCTTCGGCACCGCTCTCTTCGGCGCCGCTCTCTTCGGCGCCGCTCTCTTCGGCGCCGCTCTCTTCGGCGCCGCTCTCTTCGGCGCCGCTCTCTTCGGCGCCGCTCTCTTCGGCGCCGCTCTCTTCGGCGCCGCTCTCTTCGGCGCCGCTCTCTTCGGCGCCGCTCTCTTCGGCGCCGCTCTCTTCGACGCCGCTCTCTTCGACGCCGCTCTCTTCGACGCCGCTCTCTTCGACGCCGCTCTCTTCGACGCCGCTCTCTTCGACACCGCTCTCTTCGACACCGCTCTCTTCGGCACCTCTCTCTTCGGCACCGCTGTCCTCGCCCCGCTCTTCCCGCACTGCTTTCCTCCGCACCTACTTCCGCACCCCGCTCCGCCAGAGCTTCGATGTTTTTCACATCTGCCTTAAAACAGAGCAGCAGCGGCGTTGGCAGCGCCCGCAGTGGGCAACATAAACACCTGTGGTCGCCCTCTGCCATGAGTGGCGCTGGAGCCTCCTTCTGTGCGTATTCTAATCAGTTTACGCTCCGCTCGCGCCGCATAGGGCCGCGTGGGCTCTTTGCGGAGTGGCGTCCGGCGCTCGTGCTTCGCTGCAGCGGCAGCTCACCCACGCCCTTGGGGGAAAGTGGGCGGATGAGCAGAACAACACTAGCTCTTGTATTTTTGTAGAGTGAACTTTTGCCACACGAGGAAATGTTTTTCCTTTTCTCTACCTCGCTTTTATCGGTTATCTTCTTGTGGTGATTTTATATTCATTTAGCAGAATTGAATGGGCGAAACCCAGAACGATAGAAGTGGCAATTAATTAAATCTGAGAAATAGGTTCATTTAAGTCAATAACATTGTAAAGTTTTGGTGCTATGTTTCGTCATTAAAATCGCGGCGGTTCAAATGTTCATTAAAATGTTCACGACACTACATTGCAACTGCAATATAGTGTAATATAAACACGTTTTCTGAGAATATATAAATGTCGCTCATGTTGTTCTGGTTTTAACTCGTTCTATTATATTATTTTGATAAATACATGGAATTCTCGCATCTGCATCTGACACTTCTTGTACTTACAAAATATTATTACTTAAAATTGTAAAACACTTTGCCAGAATTGTGGGATTCTTTTATCTGGTACTTGCAATGCACGCGCTAAAATACACCGTGCGTAAGGCAATGTTGAATAGTATTATCAATCCAAAAAATTAAGGATTCATAAAAAATATTCCAGATGTAGATAAGATTTCATCAATATTTCACTTTGTTGCCCAACGATGTCATTCCTAAATTATTTATGTATCGCTTACGTTAAATGTACTCTTCGAAATAATTAAACTACATTTTTAGTCAAAAACCAATAATTCAGTGTAACACATACTGTTTATTTACGTTTACCTTCTAAAATGGATAAGGTACAAGTTCTCTATTGTTTACTTTTGTTCATTTGCAATTATAGGAGGTGCAAATAGAAATATTTGCTTGATTTGACGCAATATTATTCTCTGTGTACTTTAATGCAGTCACCTATAGGATACCCTTTTCTATTTCACGTGAGTGCAAACTATGGATCAATTGGGCAAATACACATATCCTTCCTGCAAACAAACACAACTCACCTCTCACATGCGACGTCAATTGATAATGAAATGAAGGACGCAATATACTCGATAAAATATACTAAATAAATTTAAACAAGTAATATTATGAGCAATTTCAAAGATACATTTCAAATAAATTCTTGAAACAAAACTAACAAATTTAACGAAATTTTCTCGAAATAAGGGAAATTTTAGCGCTACTATAAGAAACTGAGGAATATTTTTACAGCATTAAAACTTATCATACCTTTACTGGTTGCTGATGGAAACAGTACATACTTTCTTGTATTATTTGTAACGCTTCCGCAAAATTATAGTACTACATGAACCTGCAAAAGTGTTTTCATCCAGCAAATTTTTTCCTGTCTCGAATATAAGCTCAGGACTACTAAGTTAATACGCCGTGCGTATTACCACTACATCCGCACGTTGTTGACGAAAATGCAGGGGGACAACGATCAATCAAAGATCTGAGACATTCTTTTAAGAGTTCCTTGATTTATTTGGGGGGATTAAAGAAAAAATCTGGAGCGATTTTTGGGGGATTTTCTTTTAATTGCATTATTGTAAGAGAAAGTTACGTGAAAACTACTCGTTGTTTCAAAAAAATTGCTCATGACCTTTTTTAAAAACTAATAGTTTAGGACGAATATTGTTAATTTTTGTAAGGTAACATTCTGTACATTAAATTCTGGAGTTTTGAAATATTACATTTTTGAAAATTTCGGAAATACAAAGAGTTTGGCAGAAATGAGACGAGCAACAATAATTTTACTGTCCCTTGATTCATACGACAAGAAAACTCAAAGAACCATTTTAAATAATTTAAATGCTACCTAAATTTCACGCAAAATTACGCGAAAACCAATCATATGATTGAAAAAATTACATGAACTTATTTCAAGAACTGTCTTTAAAAAAAGGTTTCATTAACGGAAAAATCCCGATATCCAATATTGTAGTTGTAAGAAGAAGCCAAAAAATTTAAGTTTCGCAATTTTGGAAAAAATCTGGATTACAACAAAGATAAGACCTGCACCATTCTCTTCAGCGTCCTTTTTGCTATCAGAGGACATATTTCAATCAAAACATTTAGAACCATATTTGAATTCGAAAACTTTGAACGTAAAGTACCTCCAAAAATCAAAATATGCGTTTGTTACAAACTCGGAAAGTCAATAGTTCATTTTCATTGATCGAAGAATATGAGTTTTAGAGAAAATATGCTGAACGGGATAGATGCTAGCGCTGAATATAGGCGGACAAACGGACAGAAAGAAGTTTGGCCGTCAATCGATTTTTTGGTATCAAGGATCCACAAAACGTGGATCCTGACAGCACGTGTTAGATACAGTAACTGACTATATATTGCACCAAGATTTTTCGCTTTCCGTTTCTACAAAATACTTTCTCGTTTTCAGGGGCCGGTAATAAAGAGTTTTTTTTCTGGGTAAAATTAATCCTTTTGGACGCACGATTACAATACTTTATTTTCTTACGAAATAAGAGTGAGAGAGTAAAAATAATGTTTGCAAAGTAAGCCCTGAAAAAATAAAACATTTTTCGAGAAAAACCTTCTTTCTTGAAATATCTCCCTCACAATGCAATTGGTGGGGTAGCGTTTGCTTTAACTAAAACTAAGTTGGTAACTAAATTGAGTTTTCCCAAACAAAAAATTTCAAATAGAAAATATTGTTTGTAATATTAATATATTATTTCAGAAGCAATGATTATAGTTTTCTAAACAATTATTCAAATATGTCTTCAGCATTTTCTAAAAATTCCTTTCAGTACTAAAGACTACGATTCTTACCGAATATCCATTGTAAAATGCAAATACTGTTTTTTATTCTTTACAGAAAAACATGAATCACAGTTGTTTTGTTTTAAAAGAAACGTTAAATAAGGAATGTTTCCATGTTTAGTTAGTCGAGTATCAATAGCAATGAACTCATGATAATCAAAGACACTATCAGCAATAAATTACATAATACGAGTACATTACTTTAACTATCGCTTGTTTGTGTGTACTGATATTGCGTTAAAGGAAAATAGGATAAAATACAAACATTGAGTCGGATTTGAAGAAAAACAAACCATTTAGTAAATTAGAAAACTTTCGCATTTCTATTAATGAAAATAAACTCCATCCATCAGCTGAGAAACAAAGAGAGGTAAAATATTACATTTGATTTAGAAGCCATGAATAATCCTACGTGAGCTCGAGCGCACACAAAATGCACAGGCAGGCAGGTCGCGTTGCGAGGGAGAGGGGGGACAAGGGGGGGAGAAGAGGGGAACAGGGAGGTGGGGGGGGGGGCGTCGTACCCCATTCCTCGCACGTACTCGCCCGGACACGAAGAGGCCCTCGAGCATCTCGCTGCACCGGAAAGCAAGGAAAGCCGATGTCATGGAGGTTTTGCGACGAAAAAGCGACTGTAATGAATACATGAAGGTATCAATTGGGTAATCCTAGCTTTTAATGGCATTGATGCAACAGGTAAAGTAATAAATAGGTTTATGGAGAATGAAATGTGTGCTGAGGGAAAGCATTCAATAACTTTACGGGAGAGACAGAGATACGATGAAAAAACGGCGTTAACGACGAAAAATTCAAAATTACTAACGTAGAAGAGAACACTGAAGAAATACCTTTAAAGATATTTTCTTTTATTGAATGAAGAATTTAAATATATTCACTTCAATTATTTAAAGACTAAGACTCACAAAAAGTGAACATTGAACTGACGGAGTTACATTAACAAAAACAACGTACAATTTTCAAATTATTCTAAAGTCTTGTAAGTAGAGGTAATTAATTTTCTTTATTACAAGTATAATTAATTTACGATCTAAGAATGGAATTCGGATAACGAAAATTAAATCATCTGAAGCACAAAGAACGATAACTGGGCAGGATATTTGGTGTGAGTTCTCAGTTTACAGCAAACGCGAGATAATTCAAGTATATTCGTAAATTTATAATTGAATAATTAATTTCAATGATTTTACAAAAACAATGCTTTTTAATTACTTCTATTAGATCAGCATTCCTTTCTAAGAGTCAGTAAATGTTAAGAACACTGAGATTTCACTTGAAACGAAATTTTAAAGTAATTTATTCTGAATATAATTCTTTAATTCACATTTGTGACGAAATTTTGGGTATTCGTTTTCGTTTTCAATGTTGACGGTTATCAACAAGTTCTTCAAAACTTTATTCTCTGCTGTTCAGCTACAAGATATGCCGACACATCACGGGGATGTCAGTTGCCTCAAAGATCATTCTAAAAAGAAATAAGGTACCCGCATGTAGAATTTATGGATAATATACAGTTAATACAAACAATTAACACTTTTCAGCAAGTATTATTGAACTGAAACTTGTGAACTTTCCACTAAACGTACAAGTTATGTGTCGATAGCAGGTCAACATTTCACGGCCCCTAACCTGTCCAAATGATCTGGAACCCGCTAGTCACAGCAGCGTAACACAGGGCTGGATAATTTTCTAGAAACAACCTTATTTTTACTTATTTAACTTCTCTCTTCAACTATTAAGATCATATAGCGATCACTGTAAGTAACATTGGGAGTAACGGTAACAGTGTACGTATACACACATACATCCAAACGGCGGCCCTTCAAGCACGAGACAGCTATAGCTCTTCAGACTTAGCGACCTCTGCTATCCGCGCTGGTCAACACACTTTTGTCCCATTCCAATAACATTTGGACCACACTCACTGTGATATGTATGAGGAATTGAATAATTATCCGCTGTTATCGCTTCGTATTTTAAAAAGAAAGAAATAAAGGGAATCAAAATTTAAATAATTTGTAAGACGCATAAATCAAGAAGCATACAACTAAACAAATATTTCACACAACAAAATAAATAATGCGCGTGTACACTACTTTGGAAGTTTGCATCACACACACACACAGGCTGTGGCGCCACGCAGACCTCGGGCTGAGCTACGAGGCAACGACATCGCCAGCCGCGGGGCGGGGCAGGAGGGCGGGCGCGGGGGGAGGCAGCTGCGAGGTCATTTCCGGCATAATTACGATGCGCGGCGCCTGCCCCGCTCCGCGTGGAAAGTTGATTACCCGCTGTGCATCTAAATAATTGACATCCGTCGCCCGGGGCGTGGCGGGCGGAGAGCCTTTCCGGCGGCGGCCGCAGGGGGCGGCGCGGGCGGCAGAAACGACCGGCGCCCCCGCCCCCCCCGCCCCGCCCCGCCCCGAGCTCTTTGCAGAAGACGACGGGGCAGTAATGACTGCTAAGGCAGTTGCGACGCGCGGGAGATGGAACGTGAGGGCGGAAAAAACCCGCGAGGAGGACAGGGTGGACGCCAGCAGAAGTCAAGAGGTAGGATTGGGGGCAAGTGGGGCGTGGGGTGGGGAATGGAAGAAACGCGTTACGATATAAAGTGCGTCGAGATTCCCTCGAGGAAGAAAACAGTAGAATAGGGGGCGGCAGGAGACGAAAAAGACAATAAGGTTATGCTGAGACAGATCGGACGAGCAGGGGCGGGAGCCACTGGGGTGACTGCCGTAGGGGGAACCACGGAAGAGGAAAACGGACGCGGAAATGGTTCAGCGGTAAAAACGGTCGGATGCTGTGCAATGGCAGTGGGGTAGAAAAGATGGCCGAGGTTGTTAACGGTGAGCATTAAAAGCTGCTAAGAAAGCAGGTGTAGTGGAAGAGATGAGGAGGGAGCGGCGAGGGAGAAGACGGGAAGAGGCGATGAAATTTGGGGTGAGGGGTGAGACAAGAAGAGGAGGCAAGGATAGTGTCGGAAGACGAGATAGAGGGTAGAGGCGGAAGAAAGGAATAATGATGGCGTCAAAGAAGGGAAAGTTGTCATGGAGTAGAGACGGAGCGATAAGTCGGGGAAGATGCAGAGATAAGGTGGAGGGGCGAGTTCTCGCTCAGCAGCGGTCACGAGCAGACGTGCTCCGCAGCTCCGCCAGTTAGCCGAAGGCTAGCGCTTATCGCAAGTCCGACTGCCCCGGCCGCTACTAGTGCCGGTCCGGGGTCAGAAAGAAGTGCATTTATTTGTGAACAGTGGTGAATTAGGAACGTTTTCAACTTACCGTTCAAATTTACTAGTGATACAGTGGTGACAGCTCGTATTTGTGTACAAAGGTGACTTCATTCTCGTGTGAACAGTGGTGCGTCAAGAACTATTGAAAATCAATACCGCACATATATAGTGAAGTGAATTATGTTAACTGACCACGTCCCCTTCGGGGGACTAATCACACAAACAACAGAAATACTAAATAACCAAGAAAACAGTGAAGCTTTCGTCAACAATAGTACGAACGGATTGACTTTAGAACACAGTGAAATAACACTGAACCTTCAGCAACAGCACCAATTTTTATTGCATGAACATCAACAGCTAAAACAACACTTACAACAATTAGTGCAACAGAACCAACAGTTACAATTTCAAATACAGCAATATGTGCGTGAAAAAGAAACCCCAGCCACCGTCCTAGAAGCTACAGTAACTAACGGCCAAGCATCTACAACGCAGGAAACGGCCTCAACCTTGTGCAGCTCATGGCAAACAATCCCGCTGCGTCGACAAAAAAGACGCAATGATGACAACTCTATACAACCCTCTAAGAAGACTAACAGTGAACACGACCCCGTATCATCAAAAAACAGGTATGAACATCTCTCTTGTGATGAAAATTTGGAAGAAACCTCGAATTCTGAGAAAATCAATGATACAACAACCAAGGGCAGCATGCAAGAACAAGACAAATATCGTACACCGCCTATTTTCATTCCAGGCGTCAGAGTAATATCTGATATGATCAGATCTATTAAAGAAGTCATTAAAGATGAAGACTTCTCATATAAACTTGTCAAAACCTACCAAGATGACGCCAAAATTACTATGAACAATGTGAAAATCGTACCTCAAACACCGGAGGTTTATCGAACGCTTGTTAAACATCTGAATGAAAAAAATATTGCTCATTATACTTTTCAGTTAAAACAAGAAAGAGCCTTTCGGGTAGTATTAAAAAATATGCACCCAACAGCAGACGTAACGGAACTTAAAGAAGCTATAGAAGTACAAGGCCACAAAGTAAGACAAATTCATAATATCAAGCATCGTTTAACAAAAGCACCTCTACCATTGTTTTTTGTGGACTTAGAACCTCAAAGTAACAACAAAAAAATATATGACGTCGAATACTTACTACATGCAAAAATTAGTTTTGAACCACCGCGTAAAAAACGAGAAATAGTACAATGCAAGCGATGTCAGTCCTACGAGCACAGTTTTCGGTATTGAACGCTTCCGTATAGCTGCGTCAAATGTGGAAAAAATCACGATAGTCGAACCTGTACTAAAACGAGAGACACGCCAGCTACATGTGCTCTATGTAGCCGTGACCATCCAGCAAATTATAAAGGCTGCGAAGTATATCAAAAAATTCGTAACAGCAAGTATCCTAGTCAAAGTCAACACCGTAGAAATGCTACGCAAAACATAACTGAAGGCAACAATTCAAGCTCACTAACAAGTAATCAAACCATAGGAACAGGTAGACAGTTCACATATGCACAAATGGCCCAACATTCGCAAATCAATAATCAAAATGTGTCGAATGAAAATAATCTGATTTCCATAATGCAAGAATCATTTAAAAAATTCGAGTCCATCTTAGCAAAGCAAGCTGAACAAATCTCCAGCCTAATTAATATCATGACTGCAATAATGAAGAAACTATGAGTAATTCACTGCGAATTGTCTCCTGGAATGCCAACGGAATACTTCAACATCGAAGAGAGTTAGAAGTGTTTCTACATCAAGAAAATATCGACATACTTCTAGTGTCTGAAACACATTTTACCGAAAAAAGCTATCTACGTATATCTGACTACGAAGTATATTGCACAAATCATCCAGATGGGACAGCTCATGGAGGCACAGCAGTAATAATTAAAACAAGAATCAGACACAATATGTACAACGATAATGCTAAAGACTATCTGCAAGCAACCGCTATACAAGTATACGATAAGTTCGGTCCGCTCGTTATTTCAGCTATATACTCCCCTCCAAAACACAAGATAACCACCGATCAGTATATCAAGTTTTTTAGAACGCTCGGCACAAGGTTCATTGCTGGAGGAGACTACAATGCTAAAAATCAACTATGGGGATCAAGACTGGTAACTACAAGAGGTCGCGCTTTAGAAGGAGCCATCTCTACACTAAAACTCCAAACAATTTCATCAGGAAATCCCACATACTGGCCAACGGATGGTAACAAGGTACCTGATGTCTTGGATTTCTTCGTCACAAAGGGAATGGCACAGACCTATCACACAATAGAACCGTCTTTTGATCTTTCATCTGATCATTCTCCAGAAATACTGACAATCAGTTCTTCTGAAATCAAAAAGAAAGAAATCATATACCTTACAAACAGAAAAACGAACTGGGAAGAATACAGCAACTGGCTTTACCATAACACCACTGCCAAGGTCCGTCTAAAATGTCCAGAAGATATCGACGATGCTGTTGAATACTTAATACAACACATTCAACAGGCAGCCGTATATGCAACTCCAGAAATGAGAGTGATTGAAAAAAATAAATACCCATCAGAGATACTAAAAATGATTAAAGAGAAAAGACAGATGAAGATGACCTGGCAACGCACTCATCACCCGGACGACAAACGAATACTCAACAGAACTTCCCGCCTCTTATCAAGAAAATTACAAGAAATTCATTCGGAGGAAATGAAGGAAAGAATAGAAAAGTTGTCACCCTCAAAAGCTACAGATTATTCCTTATGGAAAATTACTAAAAAATTAAAAAGGCCTACAAGACATGTCCCCCCTCTTCGTAAAACCGATGGAAGCTGGGCTAGAACGGAAAACGATAAGGCAGAAGAATTTGCAAAATATTTTGCAAAAACATTTCAACCACACCCCTCAGCACTACTCTCCGAAGAAAAAGAAATCATAGAATTCTTGGAATGTCCTCATCAAATGTCGCCACCAATTAAATTCTTCTCAACAAAAGAAGTCACAGCAGGGCTGAAACTACTACCAAATCATAAGGCTCCTGGACATGATCGTATTACAGGGGAAATGCTTAAAAAACTGCCTAAGAAACTCATTGCCCTTGTAACATCCATTTTCAATGGAATAATACGCATCGGACACTATCCTTCGCAGTGGAAACTGGCACAATTAATTGTAATCGCAAAACCAGGAAAACAGCTACAAGATGTTTCCTCATACAGACCAATAAGTTTATTACCTTCTTTGTCTAAGGTATTCGAAAAACTATTACTATTTCGCATATATCCATTACTTAAAGAAAATGACACAATTCCAGACCATCAGTTCGGTTTTAGAAATCGTCATTCTACAATAGAACAAATTCATAGAGTAGTCGACACCATCAACGGAGCTCTAGAAAATAAAATGTATTGTTCCGCCTTGTTTCTAGATATCGCGCAAGCGTTCGACAAAGTGTGGCATCAAGGCTTGCTATATAAAATCAAGAAATGTCTGCCGCATTCGTACTATAATATACTTCGATCCTTTATTTCAGATCGATTTTTTCAAATAAAATTCGGAGATGAAATAACACCGTTTCATCCAGTTTTATCAGGAGTGCCACAGGGGAGCATCCTTGGACCAGTGCTGTACACGCTTTACACCGCTGACTTACCTCAGTCCCCAGACGTCACCACTGCAACATATGCAGATGACACAGCCCTGCTAGCTTCGCACGATAACCAAGAAACGGCAACAAGAACATTGAAAGAGCACCTCGAGCTTATAAACAAATGGTGTAAACTCTGGAGAATAAGAATGAATGAAACAAAGTCCAAATGTATAACATTTACCCTCAGACGAACAAGAAATACAAGAATAGAAATAAACGGAAAACTAATTGAAAACGTAGACACCGTCAAATATCTCGGACTACATCTCGACAAAAAGCTAACCTGGAAGAAACATATTTCGATTAAAAGAAAGGAAGCAGAACTGAAAAGTAGACAAATGATATGGTTAATAGGAAGAAAATCTAGTTTAAGTCTAGGAAACAAAATTTTACTTTACAAAACAATACTCAAACCTATCTGGTCTTATGGAATTGAACTCTGGGGAACAGCGTCACATTCAAATATAGAAATAATTCAAAGATTTCAATCCAAATGTCTCAGACTATTAAGCAATGCTCCCTGGTTTGTATCAAACGCCACTCTACATAAAGATCTCAATATCACCACTGTTAAAGAGGAAATCACTCTCAAATCTCACAAATACCAACACAGACTCGAAAATCATATTAATCATCTGGCCATAAACATCTTAGATAACAGCACAACGACAAGAAGATTGAAAAGAGTACATCCTCTTGATCTGGACCACAGATATAAATAATATTTTTCTTTTAAAATAATTGTTACTGTAGATATATTTTGTTTGTCACAATGCTTGCACTATTGTATGTTTGTTTGTTATTGTGTTTTTTTGTTATTTCAATGTGATATTGTTTATTGTTGCTTTTGTTTGTTTGTCTTTTTTTCTCTCTCTCTGAACTGGACAATTAGTTTAAAACCATTTTTAGAAAGAACCAGAATTGTATGGTTTCTTTACATGTTGATAATATATGTACAATTGTATTTGCCGAATGTTCGTGTAGAACAAATTGCAAATAAAGCAGATGTTAAAAAAAAAAAAAAAAAGGTGGAGGGGGTGAAAGGGGAGTGGGTAGAGAGCGGTAGTGCGGAAGCGGCAGGGCGGTCATACGAAACTGTGTTAGCGAGTGGATGCGCGGCCGAGGGCGGGGGAGGCGTCTCGCTTCCGGTTGCCACGGCGACAGGAGGTCCTCCGGAAAGAACAGCGGTAATTGCGCCGTCATTTGTTTCTTCCGGGAGCGGCGGGGTCGAGGGTGGGGGAGGGGGCGGGGGGCGAGCGCTGATGAGCGAATGCGCGCGGGGGTAATCTTCGCGTGCACAAAGCCGACGATTGCCGGCGACCGCCGCCCTGCGACGCCTGCGGGCGGCGCTCAAGCCCTCGTCGGTGGGGAAGAGGGGGAGGGGGAGGGGGGGCAGGCGAGGTGCCATCGTGAGGCAACTCATCCGCGAAACCGGTGGCAAAACAACGCAGTCAGCTACATTCTCAGTTCAGTTTCTCCGCTAAACTCTAAAAACGTGGTTTCACCTTATTATGAATTTACCCTGGATCTGTGAACAAACGTATTGTTTGTGTAAGTTACAGATTAATATGTAGGAGGAAATGGCACCTGGAATATTTTTTAATATCTTGAAGGAAATTTTCTATTTAATTTTCGTTTTGAAAAAAATTCATATATTTCAAAATATATTTTAAAATAATTGATTAAGTATTGCGATACAGATCCCCCCCAAAATATCTATATAATTCCAGAAATGGGATAAAATTGTGAGAGAATTGGAGAAACCGTAGGAAAACAAACTGTCACATTCGGTTTATTATCAAACCCGGAATCTCAGGAAAAAATTGCAAAGTTTATTAACATTTTAAATTTTTAGATGAAAAGAAAACCGAATATAAGTCAAGCATTGTAATCATTACACTCTTCAGCCCTAGGTCTGATTCACTGACACTTCACAAGGATGTGTATATATTGTTCTCTTTTCAGTGAATAAATATCACGTAAACCAGTGCTCTGTGTTCCACTGATTAAAAGCATTATCTTTAATTAAAAAAGTATTTTTTTATATACGTGAATGAACTGACAAACATATTTTCTGTTTCCTGACAGTGAACGAGCAAGATATATACATGAGGAATACAAATAGTTATATATGAAATGTCAATGATTCTAGCTGCAGTACGTAACTGTATAGACTATACGCTGAGAGACATTTCGCAAAAATATCACAGTTCAACTACGATCCAGTGAAGTTAAACCAGGAAACCGCACTTCAAATCACCCAGCTCCACGCTCCTCCATCTCACTTCCTCCAGTAAATAGCCTATCAGCCGTCAGACTTTCCATACATCGCGCACACGCACATTCCCACATTCTCGCTCACTAAATTCACTTCTTGATTCACATCCTCAGTATATATTGTGAACACTATTCACGTCGCTCTCCCTCGCGGATCGCATTCATTCAACATGCGCTCTAGTCAACCGCCTCCCACCTCCCGCCCCCCACCTACCCGCCTCCCCGCCCCCCCGCCCACCCGCGTACCCGCCTCCCGCCTACCCGCGTACCCGCCTCATCTCTGCATCATCCCCGCCTCCCCCAGGCCTCCCCCAGGCCTCCCCCAGGCTTCCCCCAGGGCTCCCCCAGGCCTCCCCCAGGCCTCCCCCAGGTTTCCCCCAGGCCTCCCCCAGGCCTCCCCCAGGCTTCCCCCAGGGCTCCCCCAGGCCTCCCCCAGGCCTCCCCCAGGTTTCCCCCAGGCCTCCCCCAGGCCTCCCCCAGGCCTCCCCCAGGCCTCCCCCAGGCTTCCCCCAGGCCTCCCCCAGGCCTCTCCCACGCCTCCCCCAGGCCTGCCCCAGGCCTCCCCCAGGCTTTCCCCAGGCCTCCCCCAGGCCTCCCCCAGGCCTCCGCCAGGCCTCCGCCAGGCCTCCACCAGGCCTCAACCAGGCCTCCACCAGGTTTCCACCAGGCCTCCACCCTACCACCGCACCGCTTCCGCCACGGTTTCTGCTCCCGCAAAAGCCTCTACCACCGCAACAGCCGCCGCCAGCGAACCTGCAGCCACCTGCGCCTCCGCCTCTCGCACCAAAAATTAACCGCTCGCGCTGATAAATGCGTTCTACTTCCGAGAGGAGGCGGCGCGCGCGTCTCTGAATGCGCGCCCCAATTACCCGCCGTGAGAACGCCGACAGGTTTTATCAGCGAGCGAGTGAGCGAGCGGATGGCGAGCGGCGAATACTCGACTTGCAGAGATGTTCCGCGCGCGATGGAAAGCCCGAGGCTAGGAGAGCGTAGGGTGGGAGGAGGAGGGAGGGCAGCGAATTATGTGGAGGGAAGGACGGAGAAAGAAGAGCATGGAGAGAAGGCGGGCAAAAGAGAGGAGCAAAGGACGGGAAGTTAATAGTGGGTTGTATTGGGGACCCGGGTTTGGCGAAGTGGAGCGAGACGATGGCCATGCTTAGCCTAGCATGGCGTGGCGTGGCGTTGCGGGGCGGCGTGTGGCGTGGCGTGGCGGGGCGGGACGGGGCGTGGCGTGGCGTGGCGGGGCGGGGCATGGAGGGTCTGGGCGCGGAGTGGGTGGGGTGGCGTGAGATGACGTGAGGTGGCGCGACGTTATGTGGAGTAGCGTGGCGTGGTGGAGCAGGGCGTGACAGGGCGGGGAGATGACGCTGTGGCGAGTGACAGGGCGGGGCGTGGGTGGGATGGCGAGGCGTGCCAACGCGTGGAGTGGGATGGTTGGGGTAGCTGGGGTGGGGTGGCGTGTGGTTGCGTGGCGTGGTGTATATGAATGGGGTACTGAGATGTGGGAGAGCGTGGGGAGGCGGGGCGTCTTGTAACGACGTGAAGTGACGAGTCAGAGTGGGGGCGTTGCAGAGCGGCATGTTGGCTGGGTGTGACGGAAATGAGCGTGGCAACCTCCGCGCGAGGGTGCAGGGCAGCTGGGCAGCGGGGCGGGGAAGGGCGGAGCGGGGCGGAGCGGGAAGGAGCGGGGTGGAGCGGAGCGAGTTGGAGCGGAGCGGGGTGGAGCGGAGCGAGGTGGAGCGGAGTGGGGTGGAGCGGAGTGGGGTGGCGCGGAGCGGGGCGGAGCGGGGCGGAGCGGGAAGGAGCGGGGTGGAGCGGAGCGAGTTGGAGCGGAGCGGGGTGGAGCGGAGCGAGGTGGAGCGGAGTGGGGTGGAGCGGAGCGGGGTGGCGCGGAGCGAGGCGGAGCGGGGCGGAGCGGGGCGGAGCGGGGCGGAGCGGGGCGGGGCGGAGCGGAGCGGGGCGGAGCGGGGCGGAGCGGGGCGGAGCGGGGCGGAGCGGGGCGGAGCGGGGCGGGGCGGAGCGGGGCGGAGCGGGGCGGAGCGGGGCGGAGCGGGGCGGAGCGGGGCGGAGCGGGGCGGAGCGGGGCGGAGCGGGGCGGAGCGGGGCGGAGCGGGGCGGAGCGGGGCGGAGCGGGGCGGAGCGGGGCGGAGCGGGGCGGAGCGGGGCGGAGCGGGGCGGAGCGGGGCGGAGCGGGGCGGAGCGGGGCGGAGCGGGGCGGAGCGGGGTGGAGCGGGGCGGAGCGGGGCGGAGCGGGGCGGGGCGGAGCGGAGCGGGGCGGAGCGGGGCTGAGCGAGGTGGGAGGGGGCGGGGCGTAGAACGCCGAGTCGAGCCGCTCAGCACGGCGCTGACTCTTGTTTAGCGAGGCGCGCAGCCCTCGAGATAACCGAATGAGGCTCCGCAGCGGGGATCAAAGAGCACGAGTGCGACGCGCACTCGGCTAACACGATAATTCTCGGCGGCGCCGCGCTGCCGCGCTGCTGTAGCGCACCCACGCATACGCGGCCGTGCTCTGGCCTCCCGTGGCTCCCTGCGGGGAACGCGCGTTTTGGACAGGACGCGGGGGAGTATTGCCCAAGGTTCGTTCTGCGTTCAAGGTCATTGCCTATTAGAGTCACTGAATAAAAAGTAATACAACTAACGACAAAACATGGATTCTGGCTACACCACATGACATATGACTTTTTTTCTAAATTTAGCAAGTAGGTTTATTTACTTTTTCCTTACCAGGGCTCTGTAATAAGATTTTCAAAGGCTGCATTACAGAATAAGTGTGAGCTAATGAAAAAATTGAGTCCAATATTGTAATATGTTCTGACAGTTGAGTTTAAAAGTTATAAATAATCCGTATTTATTATTATTACTTTTGTTGTGAAATGTACATTAATTATGCTGAGTTTGATGCAAAAAATCGAAGATATAATTCTTTGGAATCAAATAAAATTAGGAGTAAAACAACATAACTCCAGAATTCTAGCTAAATTTTGGGAAAGAAAACATGTACCACACTTACGGGAATAATGACTTGAATCATTAACAATCAATCAATCCGCCCGGCATTCGCATGCGCCCACGTTCTTCTACAGTGTCGTCCGAGCAGGTTTGGCCATTGCGCATGCGCGCGCACGTATCGCAATTAAAGGACGGCCAATCCAATGGAATCAAAATTTCCTTATCTGATGTGACAGGCTTTGACAGTTCCAATTACGATTTTTTATTATTCTTTGCGACGCCGTTTTTTGCGCGCGCAGACGCCGGAGTGGCCGGCAGAGCTTTTCTGGCGCCGCTGAAAAACAACAGTTGATCCGAGTGATTGGGGAGCGCGCGCGGTGTAACAATGCGATGAATGCATATACAATTTTATCTCGTGTATATTGTATGGGGGGGAACGAGCGAAATCAGATCGATTCGCGAGTATCGATCCGCTCTCTATCTCGGGCGGCGCTGTTATTTTTGACGCACGCTCGCGGGACGGGAATGTTATTCTTGGCGGCTTTTATAATAAGAGTTTAATTTACCGTGAATGGGCGTTTGCCAGCGGTAGATAAGCGACAATGGGAAGGAAGCGACTTGCAGCGTGCGCAATGTGTTATTTGTCGAGTGCCGATATCCGCGCAGATGACACTCTACCTGCGCTGTGGCGGGGAAGAGTGAGCGTGTCATATGATCTGTTGTTTTTTTCGCCATTTGGGGACTCGCGAGCGGTTCTGATGGTTTTTGTAAAAGAGAACTAATGGAAAACTTTGTTATGATCAGCTATCCAAATAGTGAATCCACAGATTATACATAGACTATCATACTCCAAAATGCTGCTTTCAGTGCACAGTAAAAATAAGGACTTTATCCTGTACAATAAAGATAAATCTCGGGTGAAAAATCCTACCTTGTTACATTGTCAGTAATGTGTTATTATAGACAGATCAGGAAGGAACAAAGAGAAACTCATCTAATAAAGATTCTATTCGAGAGACAAATGGCTAGGTTAAAAGACGTTTTGAATGCTACTCAACGACCGTTCTTCCATAGAAGTTCAGAAGTTTTGCAATTTTCGGAATTTCACATTTTCTTCAATGCACATACAAAATAAACCTTTCTCGTGTACTGTATAACTAATTCCAATAGCATTACTGCTAATGCATCAAATACTCCATGAGGCTAATAAAGGAAAAGTTGTTCTAATTAAATGAAAACTACTCTACTCACCGAGGGAAACAACACCTTTACGTTAAAATGAAAGAGATAATGAAAGTGTAAAGTTATATAATTTTTATGTAATCTCGAAATTTCTACAAAAACAAAAATGTTTTTTCTTACACAAAAATTGAAAAAAATATACAATTATAAAGTCACGTGAGGTGATAGGTTCCACTTCGATGATTCTAAATCTTTCGATAGCGAGTCGTTTGAGATTCTAGAAATCAGTACCACTAATACCAGAAGAAATAATATCGTTGGGAGCAATTGATTATCAGATATCTTTTGGAGTTCAAAATTACTCTAACTAAATTTTGCAATAAGTTGAATATTTTATCTCATTTTAAATCACGTGCTGACACTGGTTTTTTTTCTGCACAGCCTAAACTAGCCAAGTCTGAGAATAAAATTTCAATTTTTTGCGATCAATCAGCATAAGAACCAGCAATTAAATTATTTTTGATGGTTGTGTGATTAAGGGCCATTTTGTGTCCCCAATCAGATATTAAACTCTCCCACTCGTTAGAGTCGGTCGTTCTCGACTCGCTCGAACACTTACCGGTTTTATGAACCGTTCCTAACGCTAAATTCGCTTTCTCTTCACCGTCTCAGAATTCCGCTATCCTAACTTAGCGGCTCAGTGAGCGGCTTTCGGAACTGCGATAAATTTAATTCCCACTTCTTCTCCTCCATGAACGCCGAAGGCGTAATGCGGAATTGAATGGGAGAAATTTTGCTCTAAATTATACCATTCATCACAGCATACTAATTTATTGTCCGCGCCGCTCCAATGTAATTACTGAGAGTGGGCGCAACGCGCGTGGGTAGAAAGTGGGGGGTGGGTTGTGGGATCGGCCAGGGGCAGGTGGCCGAAGCCACGGCGGACGCCGAACCCCGCCGCCGCCCCCGCCTCCGCCCCCGCCCCCGCCGCCGACCCGACCCGGCCCGTCCCGCCGATGGACCGTCCGGCACGGCGATATGAGCTTAATTGAATCGGAGGCGTGAAATGTCAACGTGTCCCGTGCAATTAGGACGCCGCTTAGTGGTGGCAGCCCGTTCCCCGTCCCTTCCGTTCCCCTCCCTTCCTTTCCCTTCCCACCCGTCGTCTCCGTCCCGCTCCGCGCCAGAGTGCTCGCTCGCTGGGAAGGCGCCCCACGCAGCGTCTCAGGGCGAGGCTCCGCGGATGAGGTGAGGCTGCGGGGGTGTAGAGAAGGCCACGAGATGGGGAGGTGCGAGCTGGACCAGGAGTAGCGGTGGAAGAGAGGAGTAGCAATGTAGCAGCAGAACAGTAGCAGAGTAGAAGCAGAACAGTAGCAGAGGAATAGCGGAGGAGTAGCAGAGAAGTAGCAGAGGAGGAATAGCAGAAGAGGAATAGCAGAGGAGGAATAACAGTGGAGTAGCAGAGGAGTAGCAGAGGAGTAGCGGAGGAGTAGCAGAGGAGTAGCAGAGGAGTAGCAGAGGAGTAGCAGAGGAGTAGCAGAGGAGTAGAGGACGTGCCGTACGAAAGACAAAAATAACTGGAAGAAAGAAAAATTAAATGGAATGGATTAAAATATCTATTGAATATAGAACGTCAATCCCAAAAATAAAATGTTTCCTTGAATGGCATAACGTTTCTCAGAATTTTTCAGAATATTTTGCCATGCCTCATTTTCAGCCAGATGTGTTACCAAGAAGGAAATATTTATAGGCATATTGTTTAATTGAGCTCTGAAAAGTGTAGTAAGATGAAAGTAAATATTTAATGGTGCTTCCTTATTATGTATGAAAATGAATAACGCAAGGTTAAATCTTGATTTTAAGAGTAATTCTTCATTAGAAAGAAATATATGTGTCTTTATTATTTTTAAGGTAATACTTAAATATGTGATTTTTAAGAGTTGTTACAACTGGTGAGTTGGTGTCAACAGTAAAGGTAAACATCCCCAGTAGAAATGCTAAAGGCATGGTGTGAGAGACATTAATAGAAATTAATGTTTATATTTATGAACATTATCACACGTTGTTCTAATTAAAGGGAATTAATGAGTACTATAAGAAATTGATATCATGCCTGTACAGTTTGAGAAACTACGATTGTAAATTTCGCCTTTAATGTTTTTCTTTGCTTCACTATTCAAAGGAGATTGATTACTCATGAGAGGACTTTTAATATACAAACTAATTTCAAGTTGGTTTTCTTGTACACTTTGAATATTATTTTAGATTAAAATTTGATGTGATTTGGCGACTATGGAACGAAAATCTACTTTTCAATTAATATCAATGAGGGAATTACTAAGTAAATTAGATACGCACAATCTAGATGTCAGGAACAGAACTTTGCCGTGGTAGACTTGTTTGACAATCCTAATACCCAGGTGGTGTTGTAATTGAACTTGCAGACATTTGTCTTATGTTTATGAAAGGGCATGCACCTTGTATTTGGTAGAGTAAACAATTTGTTATTTAAATAATAGTGTTATGAGTACTTTCTCACATATCTTATTATTTTAAGCTCTTATGAGAATAAGTGTGTTCATAACCTATGGTGGGGGATACAATAAAAGACGTCGCGTTACAATATAAACATTCAAATCATTTCGTTCGTATTAGTTTATTTACTTTTTTCTTTATGTTACATGAAACTTTGCCCAGGACCAATTTTCAAAAATGTTTAAAGAGATGCCAAATGGAATGTACAGGGAAACACGACGAGCTATAATTTCCTTCGCTGACACTGTTCAATTTTTACTGGAAACTTTCTCCGATAAATTTTGTCACCTAAAAATATTCATTTACATACGCAAATACCATACGTTCCGACACATTCCTCCACGTTCAAACGTACACCGATCTCTACCTTCCGTTGCCAGAGGAAGAAGCACGAAAGGACAGCAACAGCGTCCAGTTACGTTCAGACTCAACACCGACATAACTCGCATACCGGAGAACGAGCCTGGGCGACACACTCTTGCGGTCACGACTATCGGATTCCATTTATATTGCAATATTAATTTCAAAACCGTTGATTGATGGATATTCGGACATTAGGTTCATTACGATCGCTGAGCTCAGCGTCGGGTTCACATCGGACCAAAGTGAATTTCAGCTGCGGGACAGCGACAACAAAAATTCACACACACACACGCACACAATGGAATACGAAGTTAACACGGAGCTTACTCTGTCACTGAGCGCGGGACGCCGAGGCCGTGGCGGGGAGGGGGGTCGACGGGCGGGGGAGAGGGGGAGAGGGGGGAACAGTCGCGACTGGTCGCGTTCGGTGTTCATGTGCGTGCGCGAATATGCAGAACGATGGGGGGCGACCCGCTCTAGCACTCTCGTGCACGCGACAACCAGCGAAATGAAATAAACCAGTCACAGTTACGAATCCTCCCTTCATGGGGTGATATTTCGCGAGAGGGCGGGCACGGGCGCGCTGCACAGGGCCGGGCCTGGCCGGGCCTGGCCGGGCCGGGCCGAGCTGGAGCGGGCGCGGGGGGGGGGGAGAGGGCAGGGACGGGGGCAGCTGGCGGGGGTGGACGAGAGCGAGCGGCTCTCTGTGATGTCTGTCGCGGGCCCGCCCCGCCCCCGCTCCGCTCCACCCGCCTCGACTCCCAGTCGTCCGGCCCGCGGATCTGCTATGCATGTATATGGGAATTTTTATCGGGTTCATGGCTGGAGTGGACGCTCGGACGGGCGGCGGCCACCGCCCGGCCGCCAGCGCCGACGACAGGGCCGGGGAAAGAACGAAAACTGCGCGCTGCAAACGCACAATTACACGTTTGTGTAACATTCATGGTATAATTTCATATTTTAAATAGGCCCTGTTTGAACGTGACACATCCGCCGCCACGCCGCGCCGCGCGGCCTGACTTTACGGTTTCCGCTTTCTCTCGCGCACCAAAAAAAAAAGAGGGGGGGCTAATTCAGGCGCGCATATAAAAGGAGAACGCAATTAATGCATTACAGCGGGCGGGGGGGAGTGGGCAACATAGCAAACTAAAAGAAAACGACGACTGTATGCGACTATGACTCAATTCCAGTTTGTTTGTTGCGTAATTTAGTTTCGAGTGCTGCGATGCGTTGTTTGGGCTGGCTCCCCTACTTGGCGCTGGCACGAACAAGCGAGGGCGGTTCAAAGGGAAGCCCCGTTATGGCACAGCGAAACGTTTGTATACGCCGATGCCCAAAGCGTTTGTTACTACGTGGGCTGTGGACCGGGTTAGCGACAACCCTAAGTGTTCTTTACTCCCCGGTTCAAAATAAAACTATCTAAGTAATTATGTTGGTTTTTTGTGTGTGTCGCTCGGGTACGAACATGCAAGTCAATCTTATGGATACCACGAGCAATGGCAATCGATACCTCTTCATAGTTTCGAAAATAAGTTATACACCTCTATTTACGAATCTTTCTGCCATTGTTAGATGCGGTTTTCTTGTTGTTAGATTATTAGAATTATATTTCATCGCATTGCAAGAGGCTCTTTTTTCATTTATTTTTTTTCTAGTTCGAGATTCGTGTATTACGGAAGACACGTGTAATGTTGTAATGAATTTACTACCATTCTCAGACTAATGCGGCCTTAGTACAAGTTTTCATTACACCCCTCACTATCTGTAGTGTTTCCTAAAAACACTTTTAATTTGACCAATTTCTACACATTAACTAATATAAATTTATTATATTTATTTTGATCATATTAAGTGAGACTTTAAGAAATTAGGAGATGTTTCATCATAGATCCTGATGTAGATGGATCAGGGCATCAATAGATGTCACTGCAATGTCTATGACCTGGGGTTTGCGTTCCGACGGTGGCAGCATTGTTGACACTAACTCGGTGGCAACGTTGGGTTCATCCACTGCCTGGAGAAAAATTATACCTATTGGCTGCACTGAGCGATACTTTTTAGTGGTTTCTCCGATCACCACCAGACAAACGCAGGATCAGTAACATAACAAACGAGCCACGGACCGAGCGCGAACTTTGCTTCTCTTTCACTTCCTTCAACTATCCTCACCCCTTACTTACACACACTTTTACTTACACACACTATCACACATTGTGGGAGACCAGATGAAAGCTTAGGGAGTGTCTGATCTGGAGGCAGAGCTCGCTGATGGGAGATAACTTGTTGGGGATCAATCTGTAGGACGATATACAGATCTCGTCATCCAGAGAGTAATTATCACCGCCAACTCTTGGGATAAAAAACATGTATTACACTTACGGGACTGGTGACTCTAGCACCCGAAAACATCAGTCAATTCCTAAAAGAATTATTGGAACTCAATTGTCATAATAACCCAGGATTTCTTTCTACAACTAGTAACGAAATCCTCGTGGCACATTTCCTTGTGTGTAATGTATCAACTGCATTATATTTTATCCTGTTTGAACCAGCTGAAATTAGCTCAGAGTTGCTGATTCTGCAGCGGTTTGAACGGCAAGTTCCTAGGTTCAAGTCCTGACAGTGGCAATTTTTCGATATTAGCTACGTGGCTAGGGCGAATTCAGTCACAGTCACAAGATGAATTCTACGGGCGGCCTCTTTCATTTGTTGTTTTCTCTGGATTCTCCGACCAACAACAGGCGAATGCCGGAGCAAATCCCTAACATGGAGGAAGGGGTCAAGGGCCAAGCGGGCACGGGACCTTACCTATATCTTCCTTTTCCGTTCCTTGCCCTACACACAAACACACCCACCCAACCACCTACAAATTTGCATACACGACATTATCATCTCGAGAGAGAAGTCACGAGCTTAAATCATGTCCTGGCTGGAGCAGTGTCCTTCTTGGGGTGTACCTAGAGAAGGATATTACTGCAAGTCGACATACAGGTCGGCGCCGATGTCATCGCCCAGTGTGGCAAGAAAACCACCACCTCAACGAACAAAACATTCACTACAGCAACGGGACTAATACCCGTAGAAGTTGACGTACCCGGAAACATCAATCAAACCATAAATTATCTTCTTTGGTTATCTAAAATCAAGTTTATGAAGCTAGACCCAGTTTCCTAATAATTTTAACTACTGCTATAAACGTAACGTGATACTGGCGAATGTAGAAAATTCCGACAGGGATGCGCAAACAAAAAGTGTGATTATCACAAGAATGAGAAAGGGCAGGTGTAAATAGTAGTTGTTATTACGGTAGTCTTTAAAAATTAGAAATAATATTAGACCACCTAGGTTTAAGAAATTCGAGATTTTAAACTTGACCATAAACAAAATAATGTAAATATGATGTGCAAAATAAATCTATTTAATTGTTATATTTCTTAGGATAAGCTCTCATATTTAAAAAAAAATTATAGAGTGTTTGAACTATTAAAATGGGAATAAAATGAAAACTTTTATTGTAACATCTTGATATATAGCACACGTTCATATATTTTATTAATGGCTGCCCATCCTGACCCATAAAAAGTAAAGGAGTACTTTCAGAACTTTTTGAATTCAACAAAAAATCCCCACCTTACAATAGTGTGCATTATAAAAATTCAAATAATGTTTAAAAAATATAAATAAATAATAATCAGTGCTGAATTTAATGCCAACAATGAAAAACAGTCTACACACTGTTTCTACAAAAGTAACTAAGGAAATGTTAGGTTTTGATTCCATTATGATGTTTACAAACGTCTAAGAAATACGCGTACCCTTGTGTCCTTCGGAAAATTTTATTTATATAATTATTAATAGTTGACGAAAATTCAAAATATCAAATACAGCTCGACCATATTCAGTTATCGATATAAACTTTTTTAATGTATAATCATAGGTCGCAGTTAATGCGTGAAAAAATGTTTACTTTGAAAAAGAAAATTTGTACCGTTATTGGAGTTTGAAATCTTTTAGTAACCTTTTTCCTCTGTAAACGTGCTGTCGGAAGTAGAGAGTATTGTATGACTATCTAGAATCTAGAATCATTTGATAAATACACAAAAACATTGCCTCGCGGTAGGTGCCGTCTAAATGACACAACGTCTTTATATTGTGAATGTTTTCCAAATCTTACTGAAGGAATAAATACATGAATTACGTAAGTTCTTTAATTTAGGTAATATTAATGTTATTTAGTTTATTGTTTCAAATTTGCATACAATATTTCCAAATACATAGTGTTTCGTACGGTATTTAATATTTGATATCGATTCTCACATATGTCGAACTGAAGACGGGAGCTTTCATAAATGCAATATGTCATAGGAATTTTCTCTAACAAAAGGATTCTTTAAGAAACCCTGGTTTTAGAATGAAATAGAATTCCGTTTGCAATAACACCTCAGCATTCGAAAAAAGAAAAAAATCTTTCCGGGCGTCGCGAACGAAGGCAAACCTCTCCGACCTTATTCCTACTCCGCGTGGAACGCTCCCGAAGAAACACGACGCTCTCTCCGGGCCTGTGTGCTCAGTTGGGCACACAGACTTTATAACCCTGCTCGGTAGTCTCGTCACAGCCGCAAACATCGGGCCCTCTGTCAGCGGATGTTTTCGTATTCATAACATTCAATGCGATGCATAAAACATCAGTTCAACCAAACATGTCGAGTATAATTTGTTATATTTCAAAGTATAATTTTCTTCTGTGATTGTGCTCCGCGATTGTGCGTGCCAATATCAAGGCCTCCCGAATTCGAATATTGGGCGGCGGGCGTGGGCGGCGGAAAAGGGCCGAAGATGGCCGTCGCGAGGCTTTTGTTTCCCACGCCACTGCTCCTCCTCCTCCTCCTATCTGCTATTCGGGAAACGATACCTTTGACCCCCCGCAATAAAACTGCCCACTCGTAGAATGTGAAACGATTCGAATGATATGAGTACGGGAAACTTCGTTTTGTTACTACGTTACGAAAAAAAAATTCGATCCCACGTTGTTGAGAGAAGAAAAACTAAATTCATTCTGAGAAACGTGTTTTTTTTTGCTCACATACCAGGAAATAGCTCGGTAACAGAAAAATATCTGAACATGTTTGGTTCGAACGTGTACTGAGAAATGTGCGTATTGTTTGTACTTTTTTCTGTCCATATCTAAAGTATCACAGTTGAAAAAATATTGTGGAAAGTCATGGATGTAATAAAACAAATTTACTTATAAATGGTTCAGAAGTTTCAAATTTTAGTTACATACGGTATTTTTTAATCAACATTAGGCCTATTTACGCGTGCATTATTTCAGAGA